>OV050030.1:106592273-106894515 GCA_920105625.2 Clusia tigrina | reverse complement strand
TATATATGTATATATGTATATATGTATATATGTATATATGTATATATGTATATATGTATATATGTATATATGTATATATGTATATATGTATATATGTATATATGTATATATGTATATATGTATATATGTATATATGTATATATGTATATATGTATATATGTATATATGTATATATGTATATATGTATATATGTATATATGTATATATGTATATATGTATATATGTATATATGTATATATGTATATATGTATATATGTATATATGTATATATGTATATATGTATATATGTATATATGTATATATGTATATATGTATATATGTATATATGTATATATGTATATATGTATATATGTATATATGTATATATGTATATATGTATATATGTATATATGTATATATGTATATATGTATATATGTATATATGTATATATGTATATATGTATATATGTATATATGTATATATGTATATATGTATATATGTATATATGTATATATGTATATATGTATATATGTATATATGTATATATGTATATATGTATATATGTATATATGTATATATGTATATATGTATATATGTATATATGTATATATGTATATATGTATATATGTATATATGTATATATGTATATATGTATATATGTATATATGTATATATGTATATATGTATATATGTATATATGTATATATGTATATATGTATATATGTATATATGTATATATGTATATATGTATATATGTATATATGTATATATGTATATATGTATATATGTATATATGTATATATGTATATATGTATATATGTATATATGTATATATGTATATATGTATATATGTATATATGTATATATGTATATATGTATATATGTATATATGTATATATGTATATATGTATATATGTATATATGTATATATGTATATATGTATATATGTATATATGTATATATGTATATATGTATATATGTATATATGTATATATGTATATATGTATATATGTATATATGTATATATGTATATATGTATATATGTATATATGTATATATGTATATATGTATATATGTATATATGTATATATGTATATATGTATATATGTATATATGTATATATGTATATATGTATATATGTATATATGTATATATGTATATATGTATATATGTATATATGTATATATGTATATATGTATATATGTATATATGTATATATGTATATATGTATATATGTATATATGTATATATGTATATATGTATATATGTATATATGTATATATGTATATATGTATATATGTATATATGTATATATGTATATATTGTTTATATATATGTATATATGTATATATGTATATATTGTTTATATATATGTATATATGTATATATGTATATATTGTTTATATATATGTATATATGTATATATGTATATATTGTTTATATATATGTATATATGTATATATGTATATATTGTTTATATATATGTATATATGTATATATGTATATATTGTTTATATATATGTATATATGTATATATGTATATATTGTTTATATATATGTATATATGTATATATGTATATATTGTTTATATATATGTATATATGTATATATTGTTTATATATATGTATATATGTATATATGTATATATGTATATATTGTTTATATATATGTATATATTGTTTATATATATGTATATATGTATATATTGTTTATATATATGTATATATGTATATATTGTTTATATATATGTATATATGTATATATTGTTTATATATATGTATATATGTATATATTGTTTATATATATGTATATATGTATATATTGTTTATATATATGTATATATGTATATATTGTTTATATATATGTATATATGTATATATTGTTTATATATATGTATATATGTATATATTGTTTATATATATGTATATATGTATATATTGTTTATATATATGTATATATGTATATATTGTTTATATATATGTATATATGTATATATTGTTTATATATATGTATATATGTATATATTGTTTATATATATGTATATATGTATATATTGTTTATATATATGTATATATGTAAATATTGTTTATATATATGTATATATGTATATATTGTTTATATATATGTATATATGTATATATTGTTTATATATATGTATATATGTATATATTGTTTATATATATGTATATATGTATATATTGTTTATATATATGTATATATGTATATATTGTTTATATATATGTATATATGTATATATTGTTTATATATATGTATATATGTATATATTGTTTATATATATGTATATATGTATATATTGTTTATATATATGTATATATGTATATATTGTTTATATATATGTATATATGTATATATTGTTTATATATATGTATATATGTATATATTGTTTATATATATGTATATATGTATATATTGTTTATATATATGTATATATGTATATATGTATATATGTATATATGTATATATTGTTTATATATATGTATATTTTTGTATGTATATTTTGATATATATATATATATATATATATATATATATATATATATATATATATATATATATATATATATATATATATATATATATATACTCGTATATATATATAAACAATGAGCTGCATTTCTCCGACTTCACCTTCAAAATAACGGCTCACACTCGTTCAGACAGACATATTTTATAGATTTCTAAAGTGGTCTTCGAATTTCATTCCCATTACAATGTGCTATTGACCGTTTTGTTATTCAATCGTCACCTGCTCTTGTTTCTCTTACTGAAACTTCCCGTTGCAACATAATGGCTTGACGGACCGCACGCAACTGATTGCAATCCCGAATCCTTTGAAGAGCTCATGTCTCCTCAATTTTACTCACTGTGGCTCCAATTTGATTTTCGATTATACTCCGCTAGATTAAATCCTTGTGATTTTGCTGTGTCCACAGTAAAACAAACACATTATTTTGTTATTTTATTTGCTTAATTAATATTAGTTCAAATTCACGGCAACTCATTTAACAAAAAATTGAATTTAGTACAAGATTTTAGAAGTCTGAGTTAAAGACAATTTACAGTACACCGCACAAGCGAGATGTAGCGTCGTTTCGAGAACATCCAAAAATGCTGTAAAGCTGACGGCAGCAATTAAAAAAAGTTTGTTCTTGTGGTTTCGCACATCCGAATTGGGATGTACAAAAGCCAAATACAAGTACCTAAATTTTGGTACATACTAAAAAGATTATATTTTATGTGTGTCATATTATGCCACAAAAGAAGTCATCGCCGATGGTGCTATTTCGTTTGCATTAATGGACAAACTTATGTAACTTGCAAACTTGTAAAAAGTATAGCAAGAAATGTAAAGCTTGTGAAGTCTTGTATTAAACCTTGTCTAAAATTTTTTCAGAGAATTGTTTTAAAATTATTTTATTAAAGTTAAATAATCAAAGAAATTCGCTTCTTTTACTTACCACAATCCATACAAAATTTGTTCAAATCAATTACTATACAGCACTACTAAACCTGCTAAAAGTTATGGAAAAAATTCTAGATCAATATATCAGGGAAATTTATCTATAAGATTCGCCTCTTCATATTGAACAATATGCTTCCCAATCAGGCAAATCGACGGAGACAGCCATACATAGCTTAACGAGCAAAATTGAAAAGCCGTTTCAAGGTAAAGAGATAGCTCTCTGTCACATTACGGGGGCTTTTGACAATGCTACTTTCAGATCAATTGAGGAGGGGATGAACAGGAAAGGTATACAAAGACTGATCATAACATGGATTCTCAATATGCTGAAAAACAGAACAACAATCTTTGAAACAGGGACAGCAAAGCTAATTGTCAGGTCAACCAAAGGATGTCCCCAGGGGGGCGTCCTATCGCCACTCCTACGGTTATTGGTTATCGACGAGCTCTTACAAACTCTCAATGACCTCGGATACGAAGTTCAGAGCTTTGCGGATGCTTTGGTAATTATGGTCAGAGGCAAGTTTGACTCTACCATAACAGATCGCATGCAACTAGCTCTTGACATCGCTGGTTGAAAATTGGCTTTTGAACTGGCGCATCGCAGCCAGTCTTAACTGACTTTTAAATTCAAACTCAAAACTAAGCCTTGACTACAAAGTACTCTTATACAAAGCCATAATAGTACCCATCTGGACATATGGAATTCAGCTGTGGGGAGAAGCAAAAACATCAAACAACGAACTGTTGCAAAGGACCCAGTCTAAAATACTACGCACGATTACTGGTGCACCGTGGTTCATGAAAAACCGAAACATTCACCGAGATCTAGGTGTGCCTCTAATAGGTCAGAGGCATTCAGATGTCAAAAAGAAGTACCAACTAAAATTATCGAACCACCCCAATATAATAGGAATTTACTACAAACAAGCCCACGACCCGCTTGAAGAGAGCAGACTTATCACCATTGTAAACTATTATTTAATAAGCCATCATTACTAATTTCTATAATTATTTTTATTTTTATTGTTTTTCTAAAATAATAAGTGTTCACTAATATCTTCTCCATACAGTGGTAAGGAGCAGTGATACATTGTTGTCTACTTTTAAGATATATTTACTTATTGTTAGTCTCCATATGAGTTGTTACAATAAATATGAATTGCTTAATAAAAAATAAAAAAACTCAAAACTGGTGTCAGGAGAAAGGACTATCGATAAATCCGAACAAAACAAACGTGGTACCCTTCACCAAAAGAAGGAAACTGAATCTGGGGACCTTAAGATTAGGGACCACGAACTTAACAAATTTCCAACGAAATGAAATATCTGGGAGTAATCCTAGACAAAACTCTAACTGGGAAAAACCACTTATCATACATTACTAGTAAAGCCTTAAGAGCAACCTACGCTTGCCAGAGGTTGTACGGTAAAACATGGGGACTACGGCCAAAAATGATGGCGTGGTCATATAAAACAATAATAGTACCTATGATTACGTAAGCTTCGTTGGTATGGTGGCCAAAACTAAACCAAACAAAAGCTTAGATGACCCTTAACAAGATTCACCGTATAGTCTGTTTGAGTGTGACGGGAGCAATGAGAACGTGCCCCACACTAGCTTTGGGAGTGATCACTGGACTGACTCCTCTACACCTTGTAGTTAAAAGGATGGCGGCCAGCGCGGCCCTAAGGCTACCTAATCTAGCCCATCTTAAAGAAGGCAACCTTTCGGGGCACGCAAAGATTCTGGACACTGTCTGGAATTCTCCGTGCCTCATGGTCTTTGACAAAATGGACAGATAATTAGACTTCTCAAAGCAATTCAAAGTGGTCATCAGTGACCGTTCAGTTTGGAGAAACAAGGAAATAATAATTAAACAGAACTCACAGTTGTGGTATACAGATGGGTCCAAAATGGAAGATGGCAGTGCAGGAGCTGGAATTGTAGGGCCAAATTTCCAAAAAGCAATTGCAATTGGAAAAACAGCTTCCATTTTTCAGGCGGAGGTCCACGCTTTTGAGTGATGTGCTAGAGAATGTCTATATAGGGGTACACGCAACACCAAAATATGCATACTCTCAGATAGCCAGGCAGCTCTGAAATCATTAATAAAATTCTTATTCCAAACTACTGGAGAGCCCAAAAAGGCATGCGGCAGTCGAGACTACTCATTGATCCTGAACACATCAGGGTAGATGCTTCTTTAAACCTCAGCAGAAATGACATCAAACTATACACTGAACTTTTAACAGGACACTGTAAACTAAATTACCACCTGAAGAAAATAGGCGTGGTAGAAGACGATTCTTGTCGACTCTGTCAAGAGGAGCAGGAAACGGCAGAACACATTCTATGCACTTGCCCAGCGGTGGCAAGACGCAGACATAAGTACCTAGGCAGTGGGTTCATATCTCCAAATCACCTAGTTAAAATTAAGCCCACAGCAGTTACGAGATTTATAAACAGTCTAGGACTGTTTTAGTTGGGTACGAGGCTGCACAATAGACCTTTTAGGTCGCGGTGTTCTTTTAGCCTGTCAATAATAATAATAATATTCCAATTAAAGCTGGTCTGGGAATACTCTAAACTCTAGCAGCGAGAAACTCTGTTACGCTAATGTGGGTACCGGGACATGAGGGCAACGAAAAGGCAGACTCTTTGGCAAAAAGAGGATCAGACACTGCCTTCATAGGTCTAGAACCCTACTGTGGGGTAAACAGTAGCTTCACAAATAACTTGTGCGAACAGGAAAAACGAGGTCTACTAAACTACTGGAGAGCCCAAAAAGGCATGCGGCAGTCGAGACTACTCATTGATCCTGAACACATCAGGGTAGATGCTTCTTTAAACCTCAGCAGAAATGACATCAAACTCTATACTCAACTTTCAACAAAATAACATCTGAAAAAAATAGGCGTGGTAGGCGACGATTCGTGTCGACTCTGCCAAGAGGAGCAAGAAACAGCAGAACATATTCTATGCACTCGCCCAGCGGTGGCAAGACGCAGACATAATTACCTAGGCAGTGGGTTCGTATCTCCAAATCAGCTAGTTAAAATTAACCCCACAGCAGTTACTAGATTTATAAATAGTCTAGGACTGTTTTAATTGGGTACGAGGCTGCACAATAGATCTCTTAGGTCGCGGTGTTCTTTTAGTTTGTTAATAATAATAATATTTCATAGTAATTTATGCAAGGACTGAATGGAGTATGTAAGCGTGACTTGAAAGGCGTTCGCAATATATTGAGTTATATCGTAAGATCTCTTCACTTATATTTAGTTTGGCTAGTTCTCGATTTAAAGAGTGGTTTCGTCGAAGAACCTTAGATTAGTGGCAAAACAGCAATATTAGATTTTGACGCAGATCCCTATTGCTTTCATTCTCCACTTTTATAGTCATATTTATATATGGTAGAGTCTTAATTGTAGGTCAGCCAATGCTACAAAATGGTTAAAATAAGTTACCATAATCATCAGCAAAGGTAGCAGATGTTATATTTGCAGTTGTTGGCAATCAGCTGTAAATAGTGTGTAGAGTACAGGACACAGAACGCCTTATTTAATTGGATATAATTTTGTGCCTTCGTCCAGGGTGCCAGATTTATCAAAAGCCTGGAAGTTGTCGAGAATTGCGGTAAAACAATACTTGTTACTTTTAAAAGCTTCTCTAATAGCCTTGTATACTCGATGTGGTGGCGTGATGTTACCCAAACTGATGGTTAGGTATTAGGAGTTTTCATCAAGAATGAGGATTAGTTCATTGAGGAAGATTTTCCGAGCACTTTGGAGACGAGAGGCAGCAACCAAATAGGTATGTAGGATCTTACTTCCTCCTTAGGTTTCCCAGATTCTGATATAACTATTTTTGCAACTTTCCACTGGAGAGGAACATATCCATGAGTTAAAACACTATTATACAGTCAGGTACTGTAATCCAGGTAATTCTTTAAGTATTTTGCCGGTGATGTAGTCGTGGAAATGGCTCGAATACATGTGAAAAATGTTCTGCCTTATATTCCTCACACTTGACTAAACCATTCTTCGTTCTTATTGGGGAACCTATACGGTTGGTCGCTTTAGTGATTGAGTTGCTTCTGAGGATGAAAGGTGTTCCAGAAAGCTCTAAAGCTTATTCTTTGTGTCGTATATTAACTGGTTTAGTGCATTTGCTGCCTTGTTAAAATTATGGTTTTGTCACTTAGATACCTTGTAGTTTCCTATGTGTTTCGAAGTTTTCGTTTCTCAACCAACTTTTTCTTTCTGGGTCTGAGGCAGTAATTGACAACGACGTTAGTGAACTGTAATATAAGTTTTTATTACTTTGTATCGTTGGATGAGCTCTCGTAGCTGCGCCGATATGTTAAATAATAGACAAACCTTTCTATCCAGTTGATAGTACGAGACTGACTTTATTGACTTACGCAAGTATTTGATACGTTTTAAAATGTTGTGTTGTCTCTTTTTTTCTTTCGCTCTTGTTGTTTTGGGTTAATCGTTTCCTCCTCTTTTATACTATATACTTCCGTTGTTTTGTTACAATAAAGAAACTGTCGAGTTGACAAGTGTATTTTATTTCTCTTCATATCAGAGTAAATTCAAAGCTTTATTAAGTTCTAGCCGCGTATCCTAAATCTACAAATAGACATAGAAACAATTCAACATATTTTGGTCATTCGAGCCGGATCGTTAGAAAAATAAAACAAATATTAGTGAAAACGTTACGTTGCGGAAACCGCTGCCGCCGTCGCTATTTACGAACATTTCCGATTAACATTGCGTCTTGCTTTAATTAATTTTTATTGTAACCTTCAAGTCTTTAGTGTAAATCTATGTATGTTTAACGCCGCGATTAGATTTTTTTTTTTTGGTAAATAGTACCAGGTGGGGCTCCACTAATATAACCTCAAAGTGTTTCACAACCCACGCTAGTTTTTTTTGTAAGTGACAAACAAGCTGCACTATCAATTACTCTTTGGTGTTTCGTCAAGCCGCGTGTTTTAAATTAAAAAATTAAATTTTCAAGTCCTTGAATTTCTTATTAATTTTTAAACAATGGTAGACATTAAAAAGCGTGATTCTGCTCGTAATGCCATTAAAAGATACTTGTCAAAAACCACAAAACCTAACGAGTTGGATTGTGACGACATAAACATCCAAATACAACTCCTGACCGAACAATGGAACCGTTTACATATAACTCAGGCGGCAGTGGAAGTTTCATGCGGCCCGGAAAATGTTCAAATTGAGGAAAGTACATGTGAACAGGTTGAGCAGTGGTACTCCAAGGCCTCGGCCAACTTCAAGCGGGCACTCATAACCTGTACACCACCAGAAAACCAGACGAGCAAGAAGCGAGGAGACACATACGTACGACTACCATTACGGATGGCGGTATTGAATCGTGCCTTTACTGTAATGGCGTGCACAAAATATATGGATACCACGACTTTATTAAACTCGAAGCCACAATGAAATTCAATCTCATCAAAAAAAAGAAATGCTTGCTTAAACTGTCTGAGTCGCGGGCACCATAAAGACAAATGTAGCAGCATATCTTCTTGCCGATTTTGTCGCCAACGCCACAACTCGATGTTACACGATGCTCCTAGCTTCAAAAATCGTACTACTACTCCTAATAAGAATATTTACAACACTGCAAATTCAAGCAATGCTGCTCTCTCCGACCATGGTGTAAATGCCATATCTTCGAATCTAGCTTCCTGTTCTGATAAGAATTCTGCCGCACCCATTGCTTTAACCGCTGAGTTCTCCGATCTCAACTCTGACAATGATTTTTGTACAGACACTACAACGCGTGCTTTCGCCACTCCTACAGAGTTTGAAATCGAAAGGGCTATTTTGTTAGCCACGGCTGTCGTCAAAATACAAGACTCTTCTGGACGATGGCAAAACGCGCGAATATTATTCGACAATGGATTGCACGCCTCTTTCGTAACGGAGTCCTGCATTCAACGATTACGCTTGCCAACACGTGCAACCGCGGTTGTCATTACGGGCATCGGATCCTCTCAATGTGGAACGGTCACGTTATCCCCTCGTCTAAAGGATCAATTGTTTCACGTAGATCTATTGATTCTCCCTAAAATCACTAATGACTTGCCAAATGCTCCTGTACAGATTACAAATTGGCCTCATATCGAAGATCTACCCCTCGCTGACCCACAGTTTGCTAAACCAGGTCCCATCGACAAACTAGTAGGTGCCGAAAAGATGGGTAAGTTTCTACTGGCCGATATGCGTAAGGGTCCACAAGGAACTCCGCTGTTACAAAGCACAGTTTTTGGATGGGTGTTGTTTGGACCTGTTGTTCAACAGCAACAGTCAACAAGCCTCGTTCAGGCATTACATACTGATCTACATTTGGAAGCATTAGTCCGAAGATTTTGGGAGTTGGAAGAGCTACCCGCACGAAAATTGGTAACTGCCGAAGAAGAGGAATGCGAAGACCATTTTGAAACGCGCAAACTTGAATTGCCCAGCTAGAACCAAAGCGTACGCCCTGGCCAAAATTATGACCATAGAAAACCTATCACGCTTTGAAACGAAAATTAAATACCCTCACCTTTTCAACAGGTTCGCCTCGCTTCAAGATGATACCTACGAATCTAACTTCCCTCAGCTAAACTCAAATAATACAAATCATAAAGTTGTAAATAATAATTTAGTAGCTGCCAAGGCAATGCATAACATTCATTCTTATGCAAACATAACAAGGATACCAAAAAAAACTAATTTAAACCAAAGGGTCTCTGCCAGAGTTGCAGCAGCGATGAAAGCACGAGAAGATATTATCAAAGATATTCGTAGTGATCACAAACCAAATCTCATCCAACAACACGGAACTATCGTCACTGATGAAAGCAGTACCCCATACAACGAAGAAACCTCGACGGAAACCTCACGTATAATTAATAAATCAATTAATCAATACAATCTTCCTACAGTTGTAATAAATTTGCTTTATTCTTATAAGGAACTCTTAAACATTAATAGTAAGGATCAATATTTAAATAAGATACAGATTAAATATGGAGTTTAAAATCTGTCAGCTTAATATTCAAAGTATCAAGACACCTGGAAATAAAGAAAAGCTTGACATTTTTTACAAACAAATAAAATAGACATCGCAATCATAAGTGAAACATGGCTCAAAAATAATGTAAGTGCCAGTCTGGCCAAGTACAACTTCGCGCATAAAGCCCGAAATGATGGCTACGGAGGCGTCGGCATCTATATCAACAAAAAATTAAATTTTCAATTTTAAAAATCCCAACAGAAGCAGAATACATCGGCGTAGCTACACTGAACTTAAAACAAAATTTCAATATTATCAGCTCTTACTTCCCACCAAACAAATCCACAGAATTTTTCAAAATAGAAACAGAAAAATTTTTTCGTATTTGCACTCTTTAAACAAAACTACAATAATAGGAGGAGACTTCAACGCTAAATCGACAACTTGGGGAAGCCCATCTGGAGATGCGAAAGGACTTGCTCTTGAAAATACCGCTATCAATAACGACTTTTTCTGCATTAACGACGGTTCTCCAACATATAAAACTCGGGATATTAGCTCAGTACTTGATCTTACATTTGTTAACAAACAACCAACTAACTTCAAATGGGCTTGCCAAAAAAGTAGCATCACCAACAGCAATCATCTTCCGATAATAATAAGCATTAAAAAAGTCCAAAAGGATGCACCACAGCACTCAAAACTAATCTTTTCTAAACTCCTACAGGATCTACCCAACATTGAATTTTCAGATAACATTTCTGATATTTCAAATTTAATTAGAAACACAATTAAGAAAAACACTATAAAACTAAAAGATAACAAATATATACCAAAAAGGTGGTGGAATTCCGAAACAGAAAGACTTATCAGGATTCGCAATGCTACCCGACTTAAATATTATACCACCAAAAAATTCGAAGACTGCATCCAACTTAATGAAGCACAGGAAGCTCTAACCAGGCATTTATTGAAAATTAAAAGGACAAATTTCCAAACGTTAATAGAAGACCTGTCCAACCCTCCTTCAATACAGGATTGGTGGGGTATGATCAACAGAGTGAAAAAGTATGAACAGGAGAAGAAAGTTGGCAATTCCTTCACAAAGGAGCAGAACTATGAATTCCTCCAACAAATCTCTATCCAATCACCAAGCACCACACCCCTAACAAACCAGCTTTCAACCTTGAACATTCCTTCAACAACTCCGCTAGCCACATTCCAACAGTTCGAAACATTTTTAAATTTAAGAAATCCACATTCAGCCCCTGGATGGGACGGAATCTCCTACAACATCCTTCAGCATCTAACAATGGATCAAAAGCTTAATATCTTCAATGTAATTCTAAAAATATGGGAAAAAGGCGACATACCAGAAGAATGGAGAATAATTAAAATCATCCCTATACTCAAGAAGAACTCGAACCCTGCAGATATTAAAAATTATAGACCAATAAGTCTCCTACCAACTTTTCTAAAAATTACCGAAGGGCTAATGAAACTTAAAATTGACAGTCATATTGATGAAAATAACCTACTCCCAGCTAGATCTAACGCATTTAGTAAATTTCACTTTACTTCTATGTGCATTAATGATCTCATAAACAATGTGATGCATTTAAAATCTCGAAAAAAGCAAGTACTGGGTATATGCTTAGATATTAGCAAAGCTTTCGATTGCGTTAATATTTATAAACTTCATAACATCCTCAATAATATGAACTTTGATAACAAAATAATCAACTGGATCTGCGATTTTCTTTTAAATAGAACGCTAACCCTGGGAACTGCCGCATTAAACACAAATCAAGTTGTATGCCAAGGCAGTGGGCTCAGTCCCATTCTCTTCAACCTTTATACAGCCTCTCTCCATCAAATTACTGATGACAACTGCAATATATTCCAATTTGCAGATAATTTCTTCACTGTACACCACAAAAATGTGGATAATGCTATACACATTATAAAGGAGAAAATCCAAACCTTCGCCCAACTATGTAAAAATCTTGACCTTTCTTTCAACTTTCAAAAATCCAACATCATCCACTTCAACAACAGGAGTAAAAACATAGCCATTCAACTAAATAATATTACCATCAAACAAGTACAGAAAATCAAATACTTAGGAAGATACATTACATCAAATAATGCAGCAACGGAACACGTAAATCAAATAGTTTCAGCCACAAACCAAAAATACAACTTTCTGAACATACTCAGCGTATGTAACGGGAGCGTTGTAAATTTGGCATCCAACCAATTAAAGCCTTATATCTTTACAAAGCTTTTGCTCGTGCTAAACTAGAATATGCGACATCTACTTTTGCAAACATTAATAAAACAGCATTGAAAAAACTCCAAACTTGTTGTAACGCGAACCTCAGAAGGTGTATGGGACTCATCTGTTCAACCCCCATTCACATCTTATATCATATGGCAGCCGTACTACCGATAAAATTCAGATTAAAACTGAACACTGCGAAGGAGTTAGCGAAATGCTTTGCACTAAATCTTCCAATCACCAATATATTATTTCTCAATGACCGATTAAAATCAAGCTATGGTTGCATATTCAAAGAATTTAAAACAATTTTCACAGACATTGGTATCATCCAGCATCTACTTCCTTCTACAAAGAAATTAAATTGTGATCTTGACTTCTTCAAAGGGACTCAAAAAAACAAAAATTAAGGGAACGAGACCGTCATCAATGCCTTATTCAAAGAAAAAATGAACTTTCTCTACTCAAATAATTTTGAAATATTTTTTACTGATGGCTCCGTCAAAGATGATCTCTCAGGGGCTGCTTTTCTGCATGTAAACTCCAACTCAACGAAAAGTTTCTATATTAAAAAGAAACTATCATCAAGCGTGTCGATAAAGAAGCCAAAAATGCAGGTCATGAAGGTGAGGAAGTTGACTTCCCATGGCCACTCCAAGATGCAATAAACAAGATACAGCATGAAATCCAACAACAATGGAAAAGGGAATATGTCAATCTAATTTCTGAAAAAGGCACGAAGTATGGAGAACTGCTTCCCGATATTCTGAAAAATCCTTGGTTTAAAAAAAATAAGAACTTGAATCCTAAAGAAGTCAAGCAAATTAACCGCATCCTATCAGGACACGCTTTCTGTAACAAGACGCTGAAGAAACTAAGAGTAATTGAAGATGGAAACTGTGAAGTTTGCCAATGCCCTGAAGACCCAGAACACATCATCTTTCATTGTACTAAATATAATTTGCCAAGAAATTCTTTCCCAGCACTTATACAATTCAACTCTCTAAGAACCCTAATCCAGGCTAAAGAAGACCACGCCTTCAAAATAATCACCGACTTTTTAAAGGATATTGATATCTATATATAAAACTTAAGTTTCAAATTTTATGGTGGTGGCGTTATAACTGCCCAAGTTTGGCCAAATAATTCTTCATCGCTGAAGTAACTTAAATAAAAATAAAAAAAAGTTAAATAATCAAAGAAATTCGCTTCTTTTACTTACCACAATCCATACAAAATTTGTTCAAATCAATTACTATACAGCACTACTAAACCTGCTAAAAGTTATGGAAAAAATTCTAGATCAATATATCAGGGAAATTTATCTATAAGATTCGCCTCTTCATATTGAACAATATGCTTCCCAATCAGGCAAATCGACGGAGACAGCCATACATAGCTTAACGAGCAAAATTGAAAAGCCGTTTCAAGGTAAAGAGATAGCTCTCTGTCACATTACGGGGGCTTTTGACAATGCTACTTTCAGATCAATTGAGGAGGGGATGAACAGGAAAGGTATACAAAGACTGATCATAACATGGATTCTCAATATGCTGAAAAACAGAACAACAATCTTTGAAACAGGGACAGCAAAGCTAATTGTCAGGTCAACCAAAGGATGTCCCCAGGGGGGCGTCCTATCGCCACTCCTACGGTTATTGGTTATCGACGAGCTCTTACAAACTCTCAATGACCTCGGATACGAAGTTCAGAGCTTTGCGGATGCTTTGGTAATTATGGTCAGAGGCAAGTTTGACTCTACCATAACAGATCGCATGCAACTAGCTCTTGACATCGCTGGTTGAAAATTGGCTTTTGAACTGGCGCATCGCAGCCAGTCTTAACTGACTTTTAAATTCAAACTCAAAACTAAGCCTTGACTACAAAGTACTCTTATACAAAGCCATAATAGTACCCATCTGGACATATGGAATTCAGCTGTGGGGAGAAGCAAAAACATCAAACAACGAACTGTTGCAAAGGACCCAGTCTAAAATACTACGCACGATTACTGGTGCACCGTGGTTCATGAAAAACCGAAACATTCACCGAGATCTAGGTGTGCCTCTAATAGGTCAGAGGCATTCAGATGTCAAAAAGAAGTACCAACTAAAATTATCGAACCACCCCAATATAATAGGAATTTACTACAAACAAGCCCACGACCCGCTTGAAGAGAGCAGACTTATCACCATTGTAAACTATTATTTAATAAGCCATCATTACTAATTTCTATAATTATTTTTATTTTTATTGTTTTTCTAAAATAATAAGTGTTCACTAATATCTTCTCCATACAGTGGTAAGGAGCAGTGATACATTGTTGTCTACTTTTAAGATATATTTACTTATTGTTAGTCTCCATATGAGTTGTTACAATAAATATGAATTGCTTAATAAAAAATAAAAAAACTCAAAACTGGTGTCAGGAGAAAGGACTATCGATAAATCCGAACAAAACAAACGTGGTACCCTTCACCAAAAGAAGGAAACTGAATCTGGGGACCTTAAGATTAGGGACCACGAACTTAACAAATTTCCAACGAAATGAAATATCTGGGAGTAATCCTAGACAAAACTCTAACTGGGAAAAACCACTTATCATACATTACTAGTAAAGCCTTAAGAGCAACCTACGCTTGCCAGAGGTTGTACGGTAAAACATGGGGACTACGGCCAAAAATGATGGCGTGGTCATATAAAACAATAATAGTACCTATGATTACGTAAGCTTCGTTGGTATGGTGGCCAAAACTAAACCAAACAAAAGCTTAGATGACCCTTAACAAGATTCACCGTATAGTCTGTTTGAGTGTGACGGGAGCAATGAGAACGTGCCCCACACTAGCTTTGGGAGTGATCACTGGACTGACTCCTCTACACCTTGTAGTTAAAAGGATGGCGGCCAGCGCGGCCCTAAGGCTACCTAATCTAGCCCATCTTAAAGAAGGCAACCTTTCGGGGCACGCAAAGATTCTGGACACTGTCTGGAATTCTCCGTGCCTCATGGTCTTTGACAAAATGGACAGATAATTAGACTTCTCAAAGCAATTCAAAGTGGTCATCAGTGACCGTTCAGTTTGGAGAAACAAGGAAATAATAATTAAACAGAACTCACAGTTGTGGTATACAGATGGGTCCAAAATGGAAGATGGCAGTGCAGGAGCTGGAATTGTAGGGCCAAATTTCCAAAAAGCAATTGCAATTGGAAAAACAGCTTCCATTTTTCAGGCGGAGGTCCACGCTTTTGAGTGATGTGCTAGAGAATGTCTACGCAGGGGTACACGCAACACCAAAATATGCATACTCTCAGATAGCCAGGCAGCTCTGAAATCATTAATAAAATTCTTATTCCAAACTACTGGAGAGCCCAAAAAGGCATGCGGCAGTCGAGACTACTCATTGATCCTGAACACATCAGGGTAGATGCTTCTTTAAACCTCAGCAGAAATGACATCAAACTATACACTGAACTTTTAACAGGACACTGTAAACTAAATTACCACCTGAAGAAAATAGGCGTGGTAGAAGACGATTCTTGTCGACTCTGTCAAGAGGAGCAGGAAACGGCAGAACACATTCTATGCACTTGCCCAGCGGTGGCAAGACGCAGACATAAGTACCTAGGCAGTGGGTTCATATCTCCAAATCACCTAGTTAAAATTAAGCCCACAGCAGTTACGAGATTTATAAACAGTCTAGGACTGTTTTAGTTGGGTACGAGGCTGCACAATAGATCTTTTAGGTCGCGGTGTTCTTTTAGCCTGTCAATAATAATAATAATATTCCAATTAAAGCTGGTCTGGGAATACTCTAAACTCTAGCAGCGAGAAACTCTGTTACGCTAATGTGGGTACCGGGACATGAGGGCAACGAAAAGGCAGACTCTTTGGCAAAAAGAGGATCAGACACTGCCTTCATAGGTCTAGAACCCTACTGTGGGGTAAACAGTAGCTTCACAAATAACTTGTGCGAACAGGAAAAACGAGGTCTACTAAACTACTGGAGAGCCCAAAAAGGCATGCGGCAGTCGAGACTACTCATTGATCCTGAACACATCAGGGTAGATGCTTCTTTAAACCTCAGCAGAAATGACATCAAACTCTATACTCAACTTTCAACAAAATAACATCTGAAAAAAATAGGCGTGGTAGGCGACGATTCGTGTCGACTCTGCCAAGAGGAGCAAGAAACAGCAGAACATATTCTATGCACTCGCCCAGCGGTGGCAAGACGCAGACATAATTACCTAGGCAGTGGGTTCGTATCTCCAAATCAGCTAGTTAAAATTAACCCCACAGCAGTTACTAGATTTATAAATAGTCTAGGACTGTTTTAGTTGGGTACGAGGCTGCACAATAGATCTCTTAGGTCGCGGTGTTCTTTTAGTTTGTTAATAATAATAATATTTCATAGTAATTTATGCAAGGACTGAATGGAGTATGTAAGCGTGACTTGAAAGGCGTTCGCAATATATTGAGTTATATCGTAAGATCTCTTCACTTATATTTAGTTTGGCTAGTTCTCGATTTAAAGAGTGGTTTCGTCGAAGAACCTTAGATTAGTGGCAAAACAGCAATATTAGATTTTGACGCAGATCCCTATTGCTTTCATTCTCCACTTTTATAGTCATATTTATATATGGTAGAGTCTTAATTGTAGGTCAGCCAATGCTACAAAATGGTTAAAATAAGTTACCATAATCATCAGCAAAGGTAGCAGATGTTATATTTGCAGTTGTTGGCAATCAGCTGTAAATAGTGTGTAGAGTACAGGACACAGAACGCCTTATTTAATTGGATATAATTTTGTGCCTTCGTCCAGGGTGCCAGATTTATCAAAAGCCTGGAAGTTGTCGAGAATTGCGGTAAAACAATACTTGTTACTTTTAAAAGCTTCTCTAATAGCCTTGTATACTCGATGTGGTGGCGTGATGTTACCCAAACTGATGGTTAGGTATTAGGAGTTTTCATCAAGAATGAGGATTAGTTCATTGAGGAAGATTTTCCGAGCACTTTGGAGACGAGAGGCAGCAACCAAATAGGTATGTAGGATCTTACTTCCTCCTTAGGTTTCCCAGATTCTGATATAACTATTTTTGCAACTTTCCACTGGAGAGGAACATATCCATGAGTTAAAACACTATTATACAGTCAGGTACTGTAATCCAGGTAATTCTTTAAGTATTTTGCCGGTGATGTAGTCGTGGAAATGGCTCGAATACATGTGAAAAATGTTCTGCCTTATATTCCTCACACTTGACTAAACCATTCTTCGTTCTTATTGGGGAACCTATACGGTTGGTCGCTTTAGTGATTGAGTTGCTTCTGAGGATGAAAGGTGTTCCAGAAAGCTCTAAAGCTTATTCTTTGTGTCGTATATTAACTGGTTTAGTGCATTTGCTGCCTTGTTAAAATTATGGTTTTGTCACTTAGATACCTTGTAGTTTCCTATGTGTTTCGAAGTTTTCGTTTCTCAACCAACTTTTTCTTTCTGGGTCTGAGGCAGTAATTGACAACGACGTTAGTGAACTGTAATATAAGTTTTTATTACTTTGTATCGTTGGATGAGCTCTCGTAGCTGCGCCGATATGTTAAATAATAGACAAACCTTTCTATCCAGTTGATAGTACGAGACTGACTTTATTGACTTACGCAAGTATTTGATACGTTTTAAAATGTTGTGTTGTCTCTTTTTTTCTTTCGCTCTTGTTGTTTTGGGTTAATCGTTTCCTCCTCTTTTATACTATATACTTCCGTTGTTTTGTTACAATAAAGAAACTGTCGAGTTGACAAGTGTATTTTATTTCTCTTCATATCAGAGTAAATTCAAAGCTTTATTAAGTTCTAGCCGCGTATCCTAAATCTACAAATAGACATAGAAACAATTCAACATATTTTGGTCATTCGAGCCGGATCGTTAGAAAAATAAAACAAATATTAGTGAAAACGTTACGTTGCGGAAACCGCTGCCGCCGTCGCTATTTACGAACATTTCCGATTAACATTGCGTCTTGCTTTAATTAATTTTTATTGTAACCTTCAAGTCTTTAGTGTAAATCTATGTATGTTTAACGCCGCGATTAGATTTTTTTTTTTTGGTAAATAGTACCAGGTGGGGCTCCACTAATATAACCTCAAAGTGTTTCACAACCCACGCTAGTTTTTTTTGTAAGTGACAAACAAGCTGCACTATCAATTACTCTTTGGTGTTTCGTCAAGCCGCGTGTTTTAAATTAAAAAATTAAATTTTCAAGTCTTTGAATTTCTTATTAATTTTTAAACAATGGTAGACATTAAAAAGCGTGATTCTGCTCGTAATGCCATTAAAAGATACTTGTCAAAAACCACAAAACCTAACGAGTTGGATTGTGACGACATAAACATCCAAATACAACTCCTGACCGAACAATGGAACCGTTTCCATATAACTCAGGCGGCAGTGGAAGTTTCATGCGGCCCGGAAAATGTTCAAATTGAGGAAAGTACATGTGAACAGGTTGAGCAGTGGTACTCCAAGGCCTCGGCCAACTTCAAGCGGGCACTCATAACCTGTACACCACCAGAAAACCAGACGAGCAAGAAGCGAGGAGACACATACGTACGACTACCATTACGGATGGCGGTATTGAATCGTGCCTTTACTGTAATGGCGTGCACAAAATATATGGATACCACGACTTTATTAAACTCGAAGCCACAATGAAATTCAATCTCATCAAAAAAAAGAAATGCTTGCTTAAACTGTCTGAGTCGCGGGCACCATAAAGACAAATGTAGCAGCATATCTTCTTGCCGATTTTGTCGCCAACGCCACAACTCGATGTTACACGATGCTCCTAGCTTCAAAAATCGTACTACTACTCCTAATAAGAATATTTACAACACTGCAAATTCAAGCAATGCTGCTCTCTCCGACCATGGTGTAAATGCCATATCTTCGAATCTAGCTTCCTGTTCTGATAAGAATTCTGCCGCACCCATTGCTTTAACCGCTGAGTTCTCCGATCTCAACTCTGACAATGATTTTTGTACAGACACTACAACGCGTGCTTTCGCCACTCCTACAGAGTTTGAAATCGAAAGGGCTATTTTGTTAGCCACGGCTGTCGTCAAAATACAAGACTCTTCTGGACGATGGCAAAACGCGCGAATATTATTCGACAATGGATTGCACGCCTCTTTCGTAACGGAGTCCTGCATTCAACGATTACGCTTGCCAACACGTGCAACCGCGGTTGTCATTACGGGCATCGGATCCTCTCAATGTGGAACGGTCACGTTATCCCCTCGTCTAAAGGATCAATTGTTTCACGTAGATCTATTGATTCTCCCTAAAATCACTAATGACTTGCCAAATGCTCCTGTACAGATTACAAATTGGCCTCATATCGAAGATCTACCCCTCGCTGACCCACAGTTTGCTAAACCAGGTCCCATCGACAAACTAGTAGGTGCCGAAAAGATGGGTAAGTTTCTACTGGCCGATATGCGTAAGGGTCCACAAGGAACTCCGCTGTTACAAAGCACAGTTTTTGGATGGGTGTTGTTTGGACCTGTTGTTCAACAGCAACAGTCAACAAGCCTCGTTCAGGCATTACATACTGATCTACATTTGGAAGCATTAGTCCGAAGATTTTGGGAGTTGGAAGAGCTACCCGCACGAAAATTGGTAACTGCCGAAGAAGAGGAATGCGAAGACCATTTTGAAACGCGCAAACTTGAATTGCCCAGCTAGAACCAAAGCGTACGCCCTGGCCAAAATTATGACCATAGAAAACCTATCACGCTTTGAAACGAAAATTAAATACCCTCACCTTTTCAACAGGTTCGCCTCGCTTCAAGATGATACCTACGAATCTAACTTCCCTCAGCTAAACTCAAATAATACAAATCATAAAGTTGTAAATAATAATTTAGTAGCTGCCAAGGCAATGCATAACATTCATTCTTATGCAAACATAACAAGGATACCAAAAAAAACTAATTTAAACCAAAGGGTCTCTGCCAGAGTTGCAGCAGCGATGAAAGCACGAGAAGATATTATCAAAGATATTCGTAGTGATCACAAACCAAATCTCATCCAACAACACGGAACTATCGTCACTGATGAAAGCAGTACCCCATACAACGAAGAAACCTCGACGGAAACCTCACGTATAATTAATAAATCAATTAATCAATACAATCTTCCTACAGTTGTAATAAATTTGCTTTATTCTTATAAGGAACTCTTAAACATTAATAGTAAGGATCAATATTTAAATAAGATACAGATTAAATATGGAGTTTAAAATCTGTCAGCTTAATATTCAAAGTATCAAGACACCTGGAAATAAAGAAAAGCTTGACATTTTTTACAAACAAATAAAATAGACATCGCAATCATAAGTGAAACATGGCTCAAAAATAATGTAAGTGCCAGTCTGGCCAAGTACAACTTCGCGCATAAAGCCCGAAATGATGGCTACGGAGGCGTCGGCATCTATATCAACAAAAAATTAAATTTTCAATTTTAAAAATCCCAACAGAAGCAGAATACATCGGCGTAGCTACACTGAACTTAAAACAAAATTTCAATATTATCAGCTCTTACTTCCCACCAAACAAATCCACAGAATTTTTCAAAATAGAAACAGAAAACATTTTTTCGTATTTGCACTCTTTAAACAAAACTACAATAATAGGAGGAGACTTCAACGCTAA
The DNA here is from genome assembly GCA_920105625.2 of Clusia tigrina. Classification (NCBI taxonomy): domain Eukaryota; kingdom Metazoa; phylum Arthropoda; class Insecta; order Diptera; family Clusiidae; genus Clusia; species Clusia tigrina. Next base: position 106,873,023 of record OV050030.1, on the reverse strand, counting down.
ATCGACAACTTGGGGAAGCCCATCTGGAGATGCGAAAGGACTTGCTCTTGAAAATACCGCTATCAATAACGACTTTTTCTGCATTAACGACGGTTCTCCAACATATAAAACTCGGGATATTAGCTCAGTACTTGATCTTACATTTGTTAACAAACAACCAACTAACTTCAAATGGGCTTGCCAAAAAAGTAGCATCACCAACAGCAATCATCTTCCGATAATAATAAGCATTAAAAAAGTCCAAAAGGATGCACCACAGCACTCAAAACTAATCTTTTCTAAACTCCTACAGGATCTACCCAACATTGAATTTTCAGATAACATTTCTGATATTTCAAATTTAATTAGAAACACAATTAAGAAAAACACTATAAAACTAAAAGATAACAAATATATACCAAAAAGGTGGTGGAATTCCGAAACAGAAAGACTTATCAGGATTCGCAATGCTACCCGACTTAAATATTATACCACCAAAAAATTCGAAGACTGCATCCAACTTAATGAAGCACAGGAAGCTCTAACCAGGCATTTATTGAAAATTAAAAGGACAAATTTCCAAACGTTAATAGAAGACCTGTCCAACCCTCCTTCAATACAGGATTGGTGGGGTATGATCAACAGAGTGAAAAAGTATGAACAGGAGAAGAAAGTTGGCAATTCCTTCACAAAGGAGCAGAACTATGAATTCCTCCAACAAATCTCTATCCAATCACCAAGCACCACACCCCTAACAAACCAGCTTTCAACCTTGAACATTCCTTCAACAACTCCGCTAGCCACATTCCAACAGTTCGAAACATTTTTAAATTTAAGAAATCCACATTCAGCCCCTGGATGGGACGGAATCTCCTACAACATCCTTCAGCATCTAACAATGGATCAAAAGCTTAATATCTTCAATGTAATTCTAAAAATATGGGAAAAAGGCGACATACCAGAAGAATGGAGAATAATTAAAATCATCCCTATACTCAAGAAGAACTCGAACCCTGCAGATATTAAAAATTATAGACCAATAAGTCTCCTACCAACTTTTCTAAAAATTACCGAAGGGCTAATGAAACTTAAAATTGACAGTCATATTGATGAAAATAACCTACTCCCAGCTAGATCTAACGCATTTAGTAAATTTCACTTTACTTCTATGTGCATTAATGATCTCATAAACAATGTGAAGCATTTAAAATCTCGAAAAAAGCAAGTACTGGGTATATGCTTAGATATTAGCAAAGCTTTCGATTGCGTTAATATTTATAAACTTCATAACATCCTCAATAATATGAACTTTGATAACAAAATAATCAACTGGATCTGCGATTTTCTTTTAAATAGAACGCTAACCCTGGGAACTGCCGCATTAAACACAAATCAAGGTGTATGCCAAGGCAGTGGGCTCAGTCCCATTCTCTTCAACCTTTATACAGCCTCTCTCCATCAAATTACTGATGACAACTGCAATATATTCCAATTTGCAGATGATTTCTTCACTGTACACCACAAAAATGTGGATAATGCTATACACATTATAAAGGAGAAAATCCAAACCTTCGCCCAACTATGTAAAAATCTTGACCTTTCTTTCAACTTTCAAAAATCCAACATCATCCACTTCAACAACAGGAGTAAAAACATAGCCATTCAACTAAATAATATTACCATCAAACAAGTACAGAAAATCAAATACTTAGGAAGATACATTACATCAAATAATGCAGCAACGGAACACGTAAATCAAATAGTTTCAGCCACAAACCAAAAATACAACTTTCTGAACATACTCAGCGTATGTAACGGGAGCGTTGTAAATTTGGCATCCAACCAATTAAAGCCTTATATCTTTACAAAGCTTTTGCTCGTGCTAAACTAGAATATGCGACATCTACTTTTGCAAACATTAATAAAACAGCATTGAAAAAACTCCAAACTTGTTGTACCGCGAACCTCAGAAGGTGTATGGGACTCATCTGTTCAACCCCCATTCACATCTTATATCATATGGCAGCCGTACTACCGATAAAATTCAGATTAAAACTGAACACTGCGAAGGAGTTAGCGAAATGCTTTGCACTAAATCTTCCAATCACCAATATATTATTTCTCAATGACCGATTAAAATCAAGCTATGGTTGCATATTCAAAGAATTTAAAACAATTTTCACAGACATTGGTATCATCCAGCATCTACTTCCTTCTACAAAGAAATTAAATTGTGATCTTGACTTCTTCAAAGGGACTCAAAAAAACAAAAATTAAGGGAACGAGACCGTCATCAATGCCTTATTCAAAGAAAAAATGAACTTTCTCTACTCAAATAATTTTGAAATATTTTTTACTGATGGCTCCGTCAAAGATGATCTCTCAGGGGCTGCTTTTCTGCATGTAAACTCCAACTCAACGAAAAGTTTCTATATTAAAAAGAAACTATCATCAAGCGTGTCGATAAAGAAGCCAAAAATGCAGGTCATGAAGGTGAGGAAGTTGACTTCCCATGGCCACTCCAAGATGCAATAAACAAGATACAGCATGAAATCCAACAACAATGGAAAAGGGAATATGTCAATCTAATTTCTGAAAAAGGCACGAAGTATGGAGAACTGCTTCCCGATATTCTGAAAAATCCTTGGTTTAAAAAAATAAGAACTTGAATCCTAAAGAAGTCAAGCAAATTAACCGCATCCTATCAGGACACGCTTTCTGTAACAAGACGCTGAAGAAACTAAGAGTAATTGAAGATGGAAACTGTGAAGTTTGCCAATGCCCTGAAGACCCAGAACACATCATCTTTCATTGTACTAAATATAATTTGCCAAGAAATTCTTTCCCAGCACTTATACAATTCAACTCTCTAAGAACCCTAATCCAGGCTAAAGAAGACCACGCCTTCAAAATAATCACCGACTTTTTAAAGGATATTGATATCTATATATAAAACTTAAGTTTCAAATTTTATGGTGGTGGCGTTATAACTGCCCAAGTTTGGCCAAATAATTCTTCATCGCTGAAGTAACTTAAATAAAAATAAAAAAAAGTTAAATAATCAAAGAAATTCGCTTCTTTTACTTACCACAATCCATACAAAATAACCTGCTAAAAGTTATGGAAAAAATTCTAGATCAATATATCAGGGAAATTTATCTATAAGATTCGCCTCTTCATATTGAACAATATGCTTCCCAATCAGGCAAATCGACTGAGACAGCCATACATAGCTTAACGAGCAAAATTGAAAAGCCGTTTCAAGGTAAAGAGATAGCTCTCTGTCACATTACGGGGGCTTTTGACAATGCTACTTTCAGATCAATTGAGGAGGGGATGAACAGGAAAGGTATACAAAGACTGATCATAACATGGATTCTCAATATGCTGAAAAACAGAACAACAATCTTTGAAACAGGGACAGCAAAGCTAATTGTCAGGTCAACCAAAGGATGTCGCCAGGGGGGCGTCCTATCGCCACTCCTACGATTATTGGTTATCGACGAGCTCTTACAAACTCTCAATGACCTCGGATACGAAGTTCAGAGCTTTGCGGATGCTTTGGTAATTATGGTCAGAGGCAAGTTTGACTCTACCATAACAGATCGCATGCAACTAGCTCTTGACATCGCTGGTTGAAAATTGGCTTTTGAACTGGCGCATCGCAGCCAGTCTTAACTGACTTTTAAATTCAAACTCAAAACTAAGCCTTGACTACAAAGTACTCTTATACAAAGCCATAATAGTACCCATCTGGACATATGGAATTCAACTGTGGGGAGAAGCAAAAACATCAAACACCGAAATGTTGCAAAGGACCCAGTCTAAAATACTACGCACGATTACTGGTGCACCGTGGTTCATGAAAAACCTAAACATTCACCGAGATCTAGGTGTGCCTCTAATAGGTCAGAGGCATTCAGATGTCAAAAAGAAGTACCCACTAAAATTATCGAACCACCCCAATATACTAGCTAGGAATTTACTACAAACAAGCCCACGACCCGCTTGAAGAGAGCAGACTTATCACCATTGTAAACTATTATTTAATAAGCCATCATTACTAATTTCTATAATTACTTTTATTTTTATTGTTTTTCTAAAATAATAAGTGTTCACTAATATATTCTCCATACAGTGGTAAGGAGCAGTGATACATTGTTGTCTACTTTTAAGATATATTTACTTATTGTTAGTCTCCATATGAGTTGTTACAATAAATATGAATTGCTTAATAAAAAATAAAAAAACTCAAAACTGGTGTCAGGAGAAAGGACTATCGATAAATCCGAACAAAACAAACGTGGTACCCTTCACCAAAAGAAGGAAACTGAATCTGGGGACCTTAAGATTAGGGACCACGAACTTAACAAATTTCCAACGAAATGAAATATCTGGGAGTAATCCTAGACAAAACTCTAACTGGGAAAAACCACTTATCATACATTACTAGTAAAGCCTTAAGAGCAACCTACGCTTGCCAGAGGTTGTACGGTAAAACATGGGGACTACGGCCAAAAATGATGGCGTGGTCATATAAAACAATAATAGTACCTATGATTACGTAAGCTTCGTTGGTATGGTGGCCAAAACTAAACCAAACAAAAGCTTAGATGACCCTTAACAAGATTCACCGTATAGTCTGTTTGAGTGTGACGGGAGCAATGAGAACGTGCCCCACACTAGCTTTGGGAGTGATCACTGGACTGACTCCTCTACACCTTGTAGTTAAAAGGATGGCGGCCAGCGCGGCCCTAAGGCTACCTAATCTAGCCCATCTTAAAGAAGGCAACCTTTCGGGGCACGCAAAGATTCTGGACACTGTCTGGAATTCTCCGTGCCTCATGGTCTTTGACAAAATGGACAGATAATTAGACTTCTCAAAGCAATTCAAAGTGGTCATCAGTGACCGTTCAGTTTGGAGAAACAAGGAAATAATAATTAAACAGGACTCACAGTTGTGGTATACAGATGGGTCCAAAATGGAAGATGGCAGTGCAGGAGCTGGAATTGTAGGGCCAAATTTCCAAAAAGCAATTGCAATTGGAAAAACAGCTTCCATTTTTCAGGCGGAGGTCCACGCTTTTGAGTGATGTGCTAGAGAATGTCTACGCAGGGGTACACGCAACACCAAAATATGCATACTCTCAGATAGCCAGGCAGCTCTGAAATCATTAATAAAATTGTTATTCCAATTAAAGCTGGTCTGGGAATACTCTAAACTCTAGCAGCGAGAAACTCTGTTACGCTAATGTGGGTATCGGGACATGAGGGCAACGAAAAGGCAGACTCTTTGGCAAAAAGAGGATCAGACACTGCCTTCATAGGTCTAGAACCCTACTGTGGGGTAAACAGTAGCTTCACAAATAACTTGTTGTGCGAACGGGAAAAACGAGGTCTACTAAACTACTGGAGAGCCCAAAAAGGCATGCGGCAGTCGAGACTACTCATTGATCCTGAACACATCAGGGTAGATGCTTCTTTAAACCTCAGCAGAAATGACATCAAACTCTATACTCAACTTTCAACAAAATAACATCAGAAAAAAATAGGCGTGGTAGGCGACGATTCGTGTCGACTCTGCCAAGAGGAGCAAGAAACAGCAGAACATATTCTATGCACTCGCCCAGCGGTGGCAAGACGCAGACATAATTACCTAGGCAGTGGGTTCGTATCTCCAAATTAGCTAGTTAAAATTATCCCCAGAGCAGTTACGAGATTTATAAATAGTCTAGGACTGTTTTAGTTGGGTACGAGGCTGCACAATAGATCTCTTAGGTCGCGGTGTTCTTTTAGTTTGTTAATAATAATAATATTTCATTGTAATTTATGCAAGGACTGGATGGAGTATGTAAGCGGGACTTGAAAGGCGTTCGCAATATATTGAGTTATATCGTAGGATCTCTTCACTTATATTTAGTTTGGCTAGTTCTCGATTTAAAGAGTGGTTTCGTCGAAGAACCTTAGATTAGTGGCAAAACAGCAATATTAGATTTTGACGCAGATCCCTATTGCTTTCATTCTCCACTTTTATAGTCATATTTATATATGGTAGAGTCTTAATTGTAGGTCAGCCAATGCTACAAAATGGTTAAAATAAGTTACCATAATCATCAGCAAAGGTAGCAGATGTTATATTTGCAGTTGTTGGCAATCAGCTGTAAATAGTGTGTAGAGTACAGGACACAGAACGCCTTATTTAATTGGATATAATTTTGTGCCTTCGTCCAGGGTGCCAGATTTATCAAAAGCCTGGAAGTTGTCGAGAATTGCGGTAAAACAATACTTGTTACTTTTAAAAGCTTCTCTAATAGCCTTGTATACTCGATGTGGTGGCGTGATGTTACCCAAACTGATGGTTAGGTATTAGGAGTTTTCATCAAGAATGAGGATTAGTTCATTGAGGAAGATTTTCCGAGCACTTTGGAGACGAGAGGCAGCAACCAAATAGGTATGTAGGATCTTACTTCCTCCTTAGGTTTCCCAGATTCTGATATAACTATTTTTGCAACTTTCCACTGGAGAGGAACATATCCATGAGTTAAAACACTATTATACAGTCAGGTACTGTAATCCAGGTAATTCTTTAAGTATTTTGCCGGTGATGTAGTCGTGGAAATGGCTCGAATACATGTGAAAAATGTTCTGCCTTATATTCCTCACACTTGACTAAACCATTCTTCGTTCTTATTGGGGAACCTATACGGTTGGTCGCTTTAGTGATTGAGTTGCTTCTGAGGATGAAAGGTGTTCCAGAAAGCTCTAAAGCTTATTCTTTGTGTCGTATATTAACTGGTTTAGTGCATTTGCTGCCTTGTTAAAATTATGGTTTTGTCACTTAGATACCTTGTAGTTTCCTATGTGTTTCGAAGTTTTCGTTTCTCAACCAACTTTTTCTTTCTGGGTCTGAGGCAGTAATTGACAACGACGTTAGTGAACTGTAATATAAGTTTTTATTACTTTGTATCGTTGGATGAGCTCTCGTAGCTGCGCCGATATGTTAAATAATAGACAAACCTTTCTATCCAGTTGATAGTACGAGACTGACTTTATTGACTTACGCAAGTATTTGATACGTTTTAAAATGTTGTGTTGTCTCTTTTTTTCTTTCGCTCTTGTTGTTTTGGGTTAATCGTTTCCTCCTCTTTTATACTATATACTTCCGTTGTTTTGTTACAATAAAGAAACTGTCGAGTTGACAAGTGTATTTTATTTCTCTTCATATCAGAGTAAATTCAAAGCTTTATTAAGTTCTAGCCGCGTATCCTAAATCTACAAATAGACATAGAAACAATTCAACATATTTTGGTCATTCGAGCCGGATCGTTAGAAAAATAAAACAAATATTAGTGAAAACGTTACGTTGCGGAAACCGCTGCCGCCGTCGCTATTTCCGAACATTTCCGATTAACATTGCGTCTTGCTTTATTTAATTTTTATTGTAACCTTCAAGTCTTTAGTGTAAATCTATGTATGTTTAACGCCGCGATTAGATTTTTTTTTTGGTAAATAGTACCAGGTGGGGCTCCACTAATATAACCTCAAAGTGTTTCACAACCCACGCTAGTTTTTTTTGTAAGTGACAAACAAGCTGCACTATCAATTACTCTTTGGTGTTTCGTCAAGCCGCGTGTTTTAAATTAAAAAATTAAATTTTCAAGTCTTTGAATTTCTTATTAATTTTTAAACAATGGTAGACATTAAAAAGCGTGATTCTGCTCGTAATGCCATTAAAAGATACTTGTCAAAAACCACAAAACCTAACGAGTTGGATTGTGACGACATAAACATCCAAATACAACTCCTGACCGAACAATGGAACCGTTTCCATATAACTCAGGCGGCAGTGGAAGTTTCATGCGGCCCGGAAAATGTTCAAATTGAGGAAAGTACATGTGAACAGGTTGAGCAGTGGTACTCCAAGGCCTCGGCCAACTTCAAGCGGGCACTCATAACCTGTACACCACCAGAAAACCAGACGAGCAAGAAGCGAGGAGACACATACGTACGACTACCAAAAATGGATTTACCTATGTTTTCTGCAGAGCCGACTGAGTGGATTGGTTTCCACGACGTTTTTGTATCTCTAATAGATCTAAATAACAACCTAGCTAGTGGACAAAAGATGCATTACTTGCGCAGCTGCCTTAAAGGAGAAGCCTTGCAGATAATATATCATTTAAAAATTTCTGATGCTAATTATAGTGAAGCCTGGAATATGCTTAAATAACGGTACAAGGTGATAAGAGTCATCGTGGAACACCATTTTTGCGCTATATTTTCGCTAGAGAAAGCGCTATATTTTCGCTAGCGATTCAGCAAGGGTTATAAAAAGGGTTCTCGATGTAGTTTTGCAACACACGAGAGCACTACAAGCTTTAGGTCGTCCTGTAGAGTTCTGGGACTGGGCGATTGGCTGGTATATTAAGGTGTTTCTAAATTACCTTTGGAGACCAGAAAACAATGGGAATTATCGTTGTTTGAGGATTTACCAACATTCGAGCAATTACAAATATTTTTAGAGACTCGAAGCCGTTCTCTCGAGATTTTGGAAGTCGTTGAAAATTGTTCGTCTTTTAGCTATAAATTCACTAATAAAACTTCATTCCAGAGAAAAGAACCAGCCAATGCCCTACACGCGATAAACAAGACAGAGTACCGACCTCAAAAGCCATATGTTACGGATGGCGGTATTGAATCGTGCCTTTACTGCAATGGCGTGCACAAAATATATGGATATCACGACTTTATTAAACTCGAAGCCACAATGAAATTCAATCTCATCAAAAAAAATAAATGCTTGCTTAAACTGTCTGAGTCGCGGGCACCATAAAGACAAATGTAGCAGCATATCTTCTTGCCGATTTTGTCGCATCAAAAATCGTACTACTACTCCAAATAAGAACAAAAATCATTATCTCAACTCTGACAATGATTTTTGTACAGACACTACAACGCGTGCTTTCGCCACTCCTACAGAGTTTGAAATCGAAAGGGCTATTTTGTTAGCCACGGCTGTCGTCAAAATACAAGACTCTTCTGGACGATGGCAAAACGCGCGAATATTATTCGACAATGGATTGCACGCCTCTTTCGTAACGGAGTCCTGCATTCAACGATTACGCTTGCCAACACGTGCAACCGCGGTTGTCATTACGGGCATCGGATCCTCTCAATGTGGAACGGTCACTTTATCCCCTCGTCTAAAGGATCAATTGTTTCACGTAGATCTATTGATTCTCCCTAAAATCACTAATGACTTGCCAAATGCTCCTGTACAGATTACAAATTGGACTCATATCGAAGATCTACCCCTCGCTGACCCACAGTTTGCTAAACCAGGTCCCATCGACAAACTAATAGGTGCCGAAAAGATGGGTAAGTTTCTACTGGCCGATATGCGTAAGGGTCCACAAGGAACTCCGCTGTTACAAAGCACAGTTTTTGGATGGGTGTTGTTTGGACCTGTTGTTCAACAGCAACAGTCAACAAGCCTCGTACAGGCATTACATAGTGATCTACGTTTGGAAGCATTAGTCCGAAGATTTTGGGAGTTGGAAGAGCTACCTGCACGGAAATTGGTAACTGCCGAAGAAGAGGAATGCGAAGACCATTTTGAAACGCGCTGCTGACGGGCGAGTTAGGGGAAACACGCAGCATCGCAGTCAAAAGTTTAATACGAATGGAGCGAAGACTTGAGGTAAATGAGGAATTGCGATTGGGATACACTCAGTTCATGCAAGAGTTACTTCAAATGGGCCATATGGAGCAGGTCCACGATGTGCCTCCTAGTTGCTACTACATGCCGCACCACGCCGTCATCAAAACGACCAGCTCCACGACGAAGTTAAGAGTAGTTTTCAATTCATCGAATCTTCTACAGGATACTCTCTGAACGACTTATTGACGATTGGCCCTCAACTGCAGCAGGAATTGTTCTCAGTCCTTCTTCGTTTTATATTGCATCGCTATGCAATGACTGCCGATGTAGAGAAGATGTACCGGCAAGCCATAATTGTGGTGGACTCGTGACTACCAACGAAAATTATGGCTTTCGAGTTCTTCCGAACCAATACGGGACTATCGTATGACTCGTGTGACATATGGTGTAACTGCAGCTTCTCACTTGGCAGTGAAGACCATGCAACGGACGGCTACTGAAACCATCGAAGACAACAGAGCAGCAGCAACTGCTATTTTGCGTGATTTTTATATGGACGACTTACTAACTGGCGCCTCTTCTATCGATACGCTCCTCGAGTTGCAAAGGGGTGTATATGGAATGCTGGCTAGCGCAGGTTTTGAGCTGAGAAAGTGGGCCACGAACTGTGAGGAGCTCTCTTCCAGTATACCACATGCATCACGACAAGTGTCGCAGTTTCTTACCGAGGGCGAGAAGGTTCGCGCATTAGGGCTAATTTGGAAAACTACGTAAGACTGCTTAACTTTCACATTGCATTTCAAGGAACCCCTACTATTCTAACGAAAAGAGCACATCTTTCTGATGCTACCTCATTGTTTGATCCCCTTGGACTTATATCATAAGAGTGAAAATCTGGTTTCAAACGATTTGGCGTATGCATATTGATTGGGACGATCCCGCGCCATCAAGCATAGCTCAGCAGTGGCTGATTCATCGTGATGATCTTCCATGATGGTCCATTCGTCGCAAACCGTGTAGCTGATATACTACAAAATTCATTGTGGTGGTATGGGCCTTCCTGGCTGAAACATTTGGAAAACAGTTGGAAACGCCATTCAGCTAAACCACACACAACACAATTAGAGTTGCGAGCACGAAATTCTGCTGCTCATACAGTGATCTGGGATCTGTTAACAAGGTATTCCTCTTATAATAAATTAAAGAGGCAGACCGCTTACTTGCTACGTTTTGCGACCTAGTGAGGGTCGGACGCATCACTTGTCCAGAAATTAAAAATACTGAAATCGTCTTGGTTAAGTATATACAGCTTCATTCATTTCCTAACGAGATTCTATCTTGCAGATTAAATAAGTCATTGCCCTTGCGGAGCAATTTGATTCGTTTACAACCTTTTGTGGACCAAGAGGGGCTACTGCGTGTTGGCGGTCGCATTAAACATGCCGACACGTCCATCAACGTCAAGCACCCCATTATCCTGCCTAGAAATTCAAAACTCCCTAAGCTTTTGGTACTCGATATTCACAAACTGACACTTCATGCCGGTCCCGGAATCATAGTGGTACTGCAGTGTCGATTTTTGTGGGACCGTACGCTTTCAAATTTGCACTAGGAAGAGGAACCAAATCTACAAAGGGATGTATTTGCTCCTTTATTTGCATGAGCACAGGTGCTATGCACTTGGAAGCGGTTAGCTCTCTAACCTCTACCGCATGCCTTTAGACGTTTTGTTAATCGCCGAGGCTATTGTCGGCACGTTCATTCTGATAATGGTACAAATTTCGTCGGTGCTAAAAGAGAGCTACGCCACATGCTCCAACAGTGTATGGACGATGACGCCGTTCGTCTATTTTTCGAAGAAGCTAGTATCACATGGCATTTCAACCTTCCAAGTGCGCCGCACATGGGTGGATACTGGGAGACCGGCGTAAAGCGTGTGAAGTATCACCTCAAGAGGTTGCTTGGGGATGCGCTTTTAACAATTGAAGAATTCAGCACTCTACTAACTGAAGTTGAAGCATGTGTCAATTCCAGACCGCTCTGCTCGCATGCAATGGATGTAAATGGCTTGGACTGTTTGACACCGGGACATTTTATTATCGGCGAGCCATTAAAATCGCTTCCTGAACCTGACGTAGTCTCTTTCAGGGGGGATTTATGTCAAAGATGACGTGCTATCGCAGCCATGAGGCAGCACTTTTAGCGACGGTGGCGAGACAAATATCTTGTCAGCCTCCAACGGCGTAGTAAATGGTTTCGAGAGAAACCAAATCTTGAGGAAGAGGACATCGTTATTATACAGGATGAACTAAATGGAAGCTAGGTAGAGTCATAAAGTATCATCCTGGTAAGGACGGTCGTATTCGAGTAGTCACGTTGAAAACTGCTGAAGGCGAATATGTTCGTCCCATTGAGGAACTTTGTCGACTACCTACTAAATAGGAAATATTTCAGACCAACTCATAGTAGTTGATGTCTATTCTGATTAGTAGATGATTGTAGATGCTTGAGGTCTGCTTCGGTGATTTTAACCAGTGGTTGGCCGATAAGAAAATGGCCAGGTGTTAGTACGTAAATGTTATGTGCATAGTCATCATAGAGAGTGGTAAGAAGCCGAGAATTAAGTTGAGTCTCAATTTCATAGAGCAATGTGGCAAGCTCTGCATAATTAAGTTTAATATCGCCTATAACATGCCGGAAGTGAAACTTTGTGGATTTGACCGCTGATCCCCAGATACCACCGAAATGGGGTGCACCAGGAGGATTTAAATGCCAGTTGAACTGCGATTAAGATATGTAGGAACCAACATCGTGTGATTTTGCCAATTGTTTGAAGCTCTTCACCAACTCTCGGCTGGCACCAATAACGTTTGTGCCGTTATCGATATGGATGTATAATGGTAATCCCCTTCGAAAAACAAATTTCTTCATAGCGGCGAGAAAGGCATGACATGTCAAGTCTGATACAACTTCGAGGTGTATCGCTCGTGTAGCCAAGCAAACCACAACCGCAATATACCCTTTGATTGGAGCAGCACGTTGAATCTTCATCAAAAGGGGTCCACCATAGTCTATGCCAGTGCGGAGGGGGCTTGGGTTACACGGCTAGTAGGAAGATCCGTTATCTGCTGCGAGCAAGTTGAAGCACGAAAGCGACTGCACACTATATATTTATTGATTTCCAGCTTGATCAATCGACGACAGTTGGAGTTCCAGAACTGTTGGCGCAAGATGTTCATGAGTAGTGTTGGACCTGCATGAAGATTTTTCAGATGCTGGGCAGAGACGATACGCTGTGCGCAGATCGAAATTCTGTGTTCTTATCGGTCCTGGTTTTCACAATACGATTCCATTCTGCAATTATGGAAAGTATCTTTTGTAGTTTTGAGTAATGACGATGTAGTAGACTGATAACATCAGGTTGTTCTGTAATTAGAAAGGTGAACCAAGTATTTTTTCGCTCTTCAATCGACACCTGGACACTGACATCATTAATGGTGACAGTCGAGTGTGGCCACGTATATTGTGGCTGGGCAATTCAGTTAGGTCCGTGCCACCAAAGATCGCAATGCAAGACTTCATCTGGCTCTAAACCTCGAGTAGCAACATCTGCCGGGTTAACCGAAGATACTACATGCTGCCACGACGTGCGAGGAATGGAGTCGAGGATTTCCCTATTGGTAACATATGTCTTCCATCGCCGTGTATGCGATGATAACCAACCAGGGACCAGTGTCCCAGCTATGCATTCAATCAATATCATTGAACCATTGAGGTGCCCACGGCCTTGAAAACGTTTGCCAGCAGCTGCAAGCTCTAGCTTTGGAAGGGATAATTGCTTCAGCGGAGCCATGTTTATTTTGGCAGTGAGAAAAAAACCTTTGAGCTCTCATTATCAACTATTCGGAAATAGATTGCTGCTGCATATGCCTTCTCTGATGCATCTGAGAAACAGCACAGCTGAAGCTTGGCCACAGGGTTGGTGGGAATCCATCGCTGAATATGCAGAATGATAAGGCAATTGTATGTTGGCAAAAACCCTCCACGGAACCTTCATCGAAGGTGCCGACTGGTAATAGATATCACAGTATGATCCTGATGTCAGGAGGTATCTAGCTAAGATGAGGATGTAAGGTTAGGTGTTTGTTACTCCTCAATAGTACAGCATCTGGTCTTTGCACTCTTGTCGTGGTCTGGGGTAAAGGGCTGTATCAAGGTGTTATGCGATCCGTGGCGAGGATCAGCCAGGCTGGGGCCTTTTTTTGTAAAAAGAGCCCAGTCACTAACGTGAGCTTACGGAAACCTAGCGCCCTCTGTAATAATTAGCCTTAATTGCGTAGTTCGGAGCTATGCGCAGGCTCTGTCTTTCTCCGACACTCGTGGTCCAAAAATGAACTTAATCAAAATAACTGAAAAAACAATAGAAGCTAAAGAAAACCTAAGGGGTCCGATACTCCAAATAATAGGCCGGGAGGGTCTAGTCGACCCGTATATAGAGCAACGGGATTACCGAGCTCAAAACTAGCCTCTACAAGGACAGGGGCAAAGCTTGGTCCGAGTAGTGCTATTACAAGTGCTAGTGGTGGAGAAAAGGGTACGGCTATCTCCAACAAAGTGGTGCCCTCTGAGGCCGGCGGAACAACCAATAGAGTCGAAAGCCAGCGAACAGCGACTGAGACTAAGGGTTGTTAAGTGCAGGCCAAGGAGTGTACGATGACCGGTGTTCTTTGTAGCAAATGGCCTAAGGTAGAAATCACCGACCCAGCGAAAGCGGGTTATCAAGAGAGGCGTACCGCAGCGCGAGTTTTTAAAAGGGTACATGAGAGGGAACCCTCAGGCGAAGAACTCACTAACGAAGTTCCATCGAGTGGGCAAAGGCGGTCTTGCCAGATTTTAAAGTAGACCGCGTACATGTCCCGAAGAGACAGATATCCTTCCTTCGAAGGATATCTGTCTCTTCTTTGCTACAAAGAACACCGGTCATCGTACACTCCTATATATATATATCATATATATATATATATATATATATATATATATATATATATATATATATATATATATATATATATATGTATATATATATATATATATATATATATATATATATATACATATATATATATATATATATATATATATATATATATATATATATATATATATATATATATATATATATATATATATATATATATGTATATATATATATATATATATATATATATATATATATATGTATATATATATATATATATATATATATATATATATATATATATATATATATATATATATATATATATATATATATATATATATATATATATCTACTCGGACAGCCAAGCGGCCATAAAATCACTGGAGGCAGTAAGACAGTCGTCGAAAACCATGGTGCAATGCCATAAAGTATTAATTGAATTATCTGAATTACTGTAATATAAATCTGGCCTGGGTGCCGATGAGCTGGCGAAGTAGGGGACAACAGTAACTATCCTCCCGGATAAAGTTCCATTACCAATGCCTTTAGCAACATGCAAATTGCATGTTTGGTTGGTAGACACGCAAGTAGACTAGGAGTACCCCACCATGACTTTTGTAGGAGATGTCGAAGAAGAAAACACAGTGGAACACCTCCTGTGTGGTTGCATTGCTCTATACATAAAAAGGTTCTCCACTATTGGATTTGCATTTCTTGACAGCATTGAGGAGGTTTCCTGGATGAAGCTAACGAAAGTGGCTACTTTTATTAAATGCACTGGATGGTTTAAAGAGGATCGGGAGGTGTAGGGGGAAAAAATCTCTAACAGGCCGAAGTGAGTCTTAGGACACCCATATAATCTAAACTAAGACAATTGTAATGTTGTCGAAATGTTTGATGAAACAATCCAAATTGGGTTGCCAATGGAGACCAAATTTACTGAAGTTGCATTTTATTAATTAATTTTAATAAAGGGGAAAGCATAAGACGCAATAGCAATGTGATCTAATTAATTGGAAATGTTGAATAAAGCTGCAGTCAAAAAAATTGTATTTTGTCAGCTCATCCATTTATGGATATTTTTAGTTACTCTGATTCTGGTATTTCCAACGGGTTGCTATAGTCCTGAAGAACATTTCGCTTTTTTCTCTTTATTTTTATTCTTCTCTATTAAGAGTGCAATATTTACAACCGAACTCTTGATTTCCTTTCGGGATTTCAAACTAAATAAATAAAGATTTATTTGACGGCTAAAAGCAAAAACAGTGTGTGAAACTTAAGTCCCACTCGATTTAAATTTCGGTTCCACATGCCAACTCCGATGGATTTACAGAACACCAAATAAAATTGAATTCGATTTCAACCCCAAAATTGAAAACGAAACGAATCGTTTTTCACAACAGGCTGATTTTATGTTTCATAAATCATCGTGCGATACCAAAAATTTAAGTATTAAAATATAAAATGTGGGTTTCTAACCCACCTACTTAATTTGCAAACTACAAACTCTAAATTACCAACTTGCAGGTAAATCCAAATGATCCCAACTTGCTTGTTCCTTGGTCTACATAGGCTTGCAGAGATTCACTTTGAAGCAATTGCGTTAAAGCACAAATGAATCAGCTTATGCAGTACTCTGGTACCCCGACATAGATATACAAACTGTAGAGGCGTCACTCAAAATACAAAAATCTCCAAATTGTATATCAGGATTGGATAACATTCAGCAGTTAAGAGAGATATTACAAGATATAGTAGCAAACTTATACATGCTCAAGCTATTAAAAGGTGGAGAAGTGAAAATACAGCCAAAAACAGAAGAGAAGTAGAGAACTATATATAACACAAGCACTTCGCGACAAAAATACAGAATTCCATGCTTATAAACCTAAAAAAGGCAATACATTTGATGTGGTCCAAAAGGGAATACACCATACAGTGCAACAACAGGATATTATGGAGCCAATAGACGCATGAATTGGTTCACATTCATATGTCATATTAGCCAAAGGACACAAAAATGCCCCACCCTTTATTTTATGTCAGACTTAAACAGAACTCAAGCAATTGAGAAATATATGAAATCATGGTTATATTATACACAAAAGTAATTTTTAAAGCATCTTGACCTGATCCAAAAGACAAATACAACAGTGTACCAAATGCCAGCGTTTTGGACCCACAAACAACTTCTGTACCATACGTCACGATGTTTAAAATGGGCTCTTAACCATTTTATTATAGAATTCAGAAGGAATGATAAGTCATCAAACGTCTAGTGCGTCTTGTGCGGAGGCAATCACCCATCAAATTATAAGGATTATAGAGTTTATAAGAAACTTCAGCAAGAAATGTATCCCAGACATCGTAAAAAGTATGATAACAAAAACACATCACAGTCGCATATATGGTTTTCGACGACTGTCTTACTGCCTCCAGTGATTTTATGGCCGCTTGGCTGTCCGAGTAGATATATATATATATATATATATATATATATATATATATATATATATATATATATATATATATATATATATATATTTATATATTTATATATTTATATATATATATATATATATATATATATAAATATATATATATATATATATATATATATATATATATATTTATATATATATATATATATATATATATATATATATATATATCTTGTCTTCATGGCAACACATCATATTCATTGCCTCCTGTTGAATCATAACATCCAGTGGTTTGAAGTTCAACGAAGTATTTAGCCTATCAGATTATATCTTAGATATGAGCAAGATCCCTCATCTTGATTCCTCCAAAATATATGAATTCCTGTCGAAAATTAACCTGATAGAAGATTTATAGATGAGACTATCCTCATCTTTCAAATAAATAGGGCCATCACAATAGATCTTTCAGGTCGCAGTGTATAACACCCTTAAATATATCTATCTATCTATCTATACACTATATAACAATAAAAATCATCGATTGTATCAGGAACTTGTTGTTTTTAATTTTGTTTATTAAAATAATAAGCTGAAATTGTGATAGTTTTGAATTATATACAAAAAGTTCTTATTATTTTGCTCTATTCATTTCTTCAAAAAACGACTTCAGCTAAATTTATACCAACTATAAATTTATTGCCCAGATTCTGGAACATGAAAGTGGATAATATCGTATACTTTGAAAATTTTCTTTGGGATAATGGAGTCAGAGCTTGCATTACACTATTACATCCAAATTTAAGAGTACACGCCAACTTTACTATCATGTAGAAATCGTTGATTTTTTGGTAATCTACTGGAGACGGTCTAAAAGCTTTTTCCTTCCGCCACTGGAAAACGGTTCGTCAAGAATAGCAAAACAAGGGCGTTTTGTGTCAATATCATCAATGGAAACTGAGCATCTTCTTTTGGATATGGCTCAATTTTTACTAGCAAAATCAATTAAGAACCTCAGACATTTTAAGTCATTGTTTCGTGTCTATATTCATAAACAGTGTAAGATATTTTTATAATAAAAATGCACTTGTTTTCTCTTTCAATTATATCACTTACTGGCAAAAGAAATGAAAATTTGTTGGAGTCGGCCCTCACTGTGTCAATCTTAAAAATCCCAACGCCATGTATAACAATAACAACATCCTTTTTGTAAATTTGCATTTGGTAGTTTTCTATGTGAGCTTGAAGACTATATTATACTTATATATATTTTATACCCATTATCCTTAACAACTACCAGAAGGAGACGTGGAAGGAATGGCCTTATATATATATACAAAGGATCAGAAAAATTTTCTGAGTAACAAAAATCAACTGAATAAAAGGAATGCATTGAAACATTGTGGTTGGCGTAATCATCAGTCAAAAAAAAGCTGTTCTAAAATTTGTCATTTAGCAAGTATATGCAGAAATAAAACAAAAGTGTAAATTATGTATCAGATAATCCGAATCAAAATAATAGTTACAAGACTAGAAATGTTTGTATTTACTTCATTTCAAGTGGGAATTCAGCGGATAATTATTATCTCTCAGTACAATTGGATGGCCAATAAAGAAAATAGCTTACGATTCTCGCTCACCCTGCGGTTTAATATAAATGCTTTTATTTGAAAAATTAAACAAAAACGTAAGTTAAGAAAAGTGCTTTGATGCGACATTTTGAGATTATTTAATTTTTATTTAGTGCAGAAAATCAATTGAATTAAAAAATGAAGTTTGAAAAATTAATTTTTTAAAGATGAGCTTGGTACATATTAGCTTTGTAAGGTTTCTTTACAAATTGCACCTGATATAAACCCGATATTTTTTAAACCGCGACCGGCTCCTTTAGCTTGGAAGGGAAAAATCGAAAACAATTTACGTGAGTTAATAGATAAAGATTTTTTAGAGCCTGTAGACAATGCCGATTGGGGAATACCTTTAGTGCCAATAATAAAAACCAACGGGGATCTACGCATATGTGCGACTATAAAGTCACTATCAACAAATATCTCTATTATTTTCAGTATCATCTATCATATATAATGAAAAATATGAAAGGTGATGAATTCGCTGCATAAGTTATTAAAAGCACAGAATTAACTGTATACCGAGAATGATTGCTATGGGGTATAGAACCATAGTTCCATTAAAATTACGCAAGTTCTTACTTGAGCAGATGCACGACTCGCATTTGGGGTTTGTCAAAACAAAAGCGTTGGCAAAAACGTATATATGGTGGCCAACGATCGATAGTGCTTTCGATAGCTTCATCAAGTAATGCATTCCATGTCAAGAACTTTCCCAAATCCTAACAAAAGTCCATTAATTCCATGGAAGCCCGCTGACGCAGTTTGAGGTAGAATAGATATTGACTTCGCCGGACCCATAAAAGGTTTTCAGATGTTGATACTTATAAATGCTTATTCCAAATGGGTTGTAGTTTTTAAAACTAAGCAAATAACCTCGAATTTTGTTATTTCAAAACTTCGTGAAAATTTTTGCCGATTCGGATTTTGCAATACAATCGTGACAATGGTCGTTATTTCGTTTCGAAAGAGTTCAAAACTTTTTAAAACTTCACATAAAAAACGTACTTACGGCTCCAGGGCAACCATCGACTAATGGCCAAGTTGAAAATTTCATAAAAACGAAAGAAATCTATAAATGCAAATTTTCGCAACGATTGAGAAAGAAATTTTGATATAATCTTGAATCGATTTTTAATGGATTATAGGGTAACAAAACATTGTATTACAAACGAGTCACCCGCTAAGCTCTTATTAGGCAGATCTATTAAAACTCGTTTCTATTTTATTAAACTACCTCAAATTACCGAAAATATGTTATATAGCAAAGAAATTAGAAAAAGAATTATCCGGGCAAATGAAGTGTAGAGTTCAGTGCAGGAGAAAGGGTTTACATTAGAAATTATAAAAATCCAAACAAACCAAGTTGGTCTCCAGCGACAATTCAATCTCAAATTGGTCCACGATCTTACTAATATACTCGTATATTTGATCATAACAATAGATAAATTAAAAGACGCCCCGATCAAATTAAAACCGCGTCCACACCGACTATTGATGTTGAGTTGTTGGAGGAGGAACTCACAACAAATGAAATAAATCAATCGCCGTAGGCTGAAAATAATAACGCTACTGAATCTCTACATCGTAATGATCCGAATGAAGTTAATAGTTTCAATGAAAATGAGAGTTTTGATAATATATCTAGTCAAAATAAACAAATAGAATGTAGAGCATTACGTCCACTAAACAATGTTAGATATAGGTTTTAATTTTTCACAGAAACTTACACTATCTCTGAATAAGAAACAAACTATGTATGAACTTGAATTTTTTTCAAGAAATAATTAAGATATAAATTAGTGAATAATAATAATAATTTTCTTAAGGAGGAGCGTGTTATGTGTTTGCCTAATGTGAATGCAGTCACGTCATCATATGTCTCTTAACAAATATAAGAAGATTTTATGAGATAAAATAGAGGCAGTTGCTAACTCAACTTGAGACCGAACGAATGCGTTTTACTTCTCCTCGGACACAACAATGAGTAGCACCCTAAAATTTATATATAGTTGGGCAACGATAGCGGCCAAATCGCTAAGGCGCAAAAAATGGATTTGTTACTTTTCAGTAAGGACAATGGAAACTAGCAAATCTGAAGAATAATATACTCAAGAATGATAGAATGTATTGTACGCAAGAATGATACAATGTATTGTACTCAAGAATGAATGAATATAATCAAGAATGATTTTATGTATTTTATCATTCTTGTAATATGGTTGGTTGGTTGGTTGGTTGGTTGGTTGGTTGGTTTCAGTGGCTGATCCAAGTCGGTCCTCACATGGATCACAATTATCGCCTTAGCGAGGTTTTGATACCACAACCTCTCCTAACGCCGGAGAAAACGATGGATTGTTTTGCAGGCAACTAAACTGCACCATCGATCCTTGTGAATATTATTCACATGGCTCCTTATCCAATCAATACCTCCTGCTAAACTTATACCGATAAAAGGCTCTGTTCCCATTGGAGTACCCGCAGATCCACAGTTTGCCGATTCATTAGTTAGTTCGTTCCCCCGAACACCACAGTGTCCCGGAACCTAAATAAGTTCAAGTAAATTCCATCCTGCGGTGGAGTTAAGTCTTAACTCATTTTTAGTATGTCGCTTTGTATTACTTTCCGTAAGGTTAAGTTTCCGTAGCAAATTACATCAAAATATCTTCTATACTTTTGGAGAAATTTACAATTAAAAGTTTCATTTATATGGGAGGTGGGCGTTAATTAATTTTCATAATTTTTACAATAGAAGTTTGTTTTAATGAAAAAATTATGTGTGCCTTCTATTTTTGTCCCCCGCTAATATGGACTTGTGACACTGTGGGCGCCCCCAAAGATAGAAATGTCGAACCTACTCACATCATTTGGATGTTGTGAGATGGTTGAGTTGCACCAGAAGAAATTGACCTTCTAAATGCACCTCGTCACTCAATGCAAATCTGCAAATCCTATGTAAAATGTAGATTCTCTGATATCCAAAGTAACAAATTGTATGACAGAATTTATGACATCAATGCAAAGCATGCTGCACGAGTTTTTGAAAACTCAAAACCAACTTATGCAATTGTTGATCTCTAAAAAATGAATTATATTAAGATATGTCATTGGAATCCAAACGGTATTAGCCAACATAAACTCGAAATTCAATACTTCCTGCATACTAGGCAAATTGACATTATGCTTTTGTCAGAAACGCACTTGCCAAATAAAAATGATTTTGTAATATCAGGATATAAATTCTCATTATCCCACCCTACAACCACTCGTGCATCATTCGTAACTACGTACAT
Organism: Clusia tigrina; assembly: GCA_920105625.2. NCBI lineage: Eukaryota > Metazoa > Arthropoda > Insecta > Diptera > Clusiidae > Clusia > Clusia tigrina. Next base: position 106,851,043 of record OV050030.1, on the reverse strand, counting down.
CATCGATAACTATCGATAATCCCGTTAAGGAGAAAAGGTGCTTAAGAAGAGAGTGGCAACAAAATAAATCACCTTTCTCCAAGTAAAAATTAGCTCTAGAAAAATTCGCCTCCTAGAAGCACTGAACTTCGAGCTGGAGGACAGTTTGAAAAAGTGTACTGAGATGCCAAAATAAAATACTACCTACTCCTTATGGAAAGCCAATAAAAATATAAATACTCCGAAAGATTGTGATTCGCCACACCATTCAGGCAAAATAATGGACTTGGGCTAGAAATTACGAAGGGAAAGCCTCAGGATTTGCTAACTACCTAAAAAGCGTGTTTCAACCTAACCAACACACTAACAGTTTTGAAATTCTATTTTTGTCCCCATAAAATACCACTTATCCCGATGAAGGTTAAAACGAAGGAAGTGCAACATACAATTAAAACCCAACTAAACTGAAAAAAACATCAGACTTTGAATTAATTAACGCTATAATGAATATTGGAATATTATTACATTATTGGAATTGCCTGAAATAGCTATCAAAATAGTGACTCAGTTATTTAATGCAAAACTAAGGATTGGGTATTTTCCACAACCCTGGAAGATATTACATATTACAATGATACCAAAAACCCCGAAAAGACCCAACTCAACCGTCAACCGGCCCATAAGCTTGCTCCCAGTAATGTCCGAATTATTTGAGAAACTGCTTCTTCTAAAGTTGCAGACTCACATATACCAATCCAACATCATTCCCCAGCATCAATTTGGATTCCACAAAAGTCACAGAATTATACAGCAAATGAACCACATTACTAGTCCAATACAAATACTTTTGAAGATAAGAAATACTGCTCTGCTATATTGCACAGGCTTTTGACATAGTTTGACATGCAGGTTTAATATTTAAAATTAAAAAACCGCATTTTATTACAATGAATTTAAATTGAATTAAAAAAAATGTTATTAAATTTAATATTAAACCCAAATCGCGATAAATATAGTTAGTAATTTAACTCTTAAGATTTAATTACTTATTTTAAGGCTTAAAATGAGTGAATTCAATAAATAAATGGTAAATGAAAACAAAGGAAAAAATGTATATATACACACAGACACATGAAACACATGTTTAAGAAGTGAAATTGATGAGAAATATTAGGACGGTAATCATGTCGAGTACTGACGCAAGTACAACATTTACGAATAGCTCTGCTACGGGGGAAGTATTTTACATCACTGTACTATAGCCGTGTTCGAATAGCACCCTAGCTACTCTGCTAAAATGTCGCGAGTTGCATGTTTGTTAAAAAGTTTGGAGAACTCGTACAGATTGTGCAGAAAAAATTTTACTGAAAGACTTGATTTACCAACACTATTTTCTTGTTATTTCGTTCCCAACTATTTTAAAGATAAGTAAATAGATTTTTATTTTATAATATTTATTTGGTATTATTGATTATTTTATCTGGTTACATACCACGAACAGTTCGGCAAGTCAAAAACATGGCTGAAATCCAGTGGTAACTAAATATTCATGCTAAGTATAAGTCAACCTCCATTAGTTCCTTTGTTTAAAGGCAATTGGGTACACTCGTTTTATTTCTTATTTGGGGTCACGTTCGGAAGTACTAAATTTCCCATCAGTAAATATACTTCTCCGACAAATTGCTCCTTGAACTTTTTACGGTGTACAATAAGTGCCTGAAAGTTACAACAGATGGGCTAGGTCCGCTAAAAATCCAACATTTTGCTTGTCAAGAACAATCTTTCAAAAGAACGCACCCTATTTTCCTGACTGATATGTCAAATAGTTTTGCAACAGTCATTTAAAACATGACAGTGATAAATTAAAATGCGCGTTAAGTCGTGAAAACCACACTGTAAGCTACAAGGGCTGCGAAATAAACAAATGCCTAATGGTTAAACGTTTTCCAGCACTGAGAAAAAAATAACTCCCCGTAATCAAAGATGACCCCATTCGGGTACCAACTATGGCAATTGACCCTTTAAAATCCAACGCGCAAGTACTTTCAAAAGACATACAGCCAACTCTTGTAACATAGCCCAATATTAACCCCGTACCTCCGAACAAACAGCTCTCGCTGCGCCACAGGACATGATGAAACAACTCATGGGACAAATGCTTAACATTATGAACATTATTAGCTAATATTAATGGACAAAACAAATAACAATTTCAAAATAGTTATATGGAACGCAAATGGACTCCTACAGCACAAAAGAGAACTTGACTAATTCATTAAAATCCCGCACTTTAAACTATTGACCTGATGCTGATATCTGAAACCAACTTTACCAGTATGAGCTACTTTAAAATCCCGCACTTTAAAGTATACCACACAAACCATCCATATGACAAGGCTCGCGGCAGATCAACTATTATAATAAAACAAACAATATAATGTATTGAACTCGACAGCTACAAACAAAACCACATTCAGGCAACGGCAATAGAAATAATATACGCATTTGGACCAATAGTAGTTTTACCCCTATACTGCACACTATCACCACCTCAAAATATAACGATTTCTTCAATACTCTAGGACAGCAATTTATCTTCGAAGGTAACTTTAAAGCAAAACATATGGACTGGGGTTCAAGGATCACAAATACGAAAGGGAGAAATCTTTGAACTCTACTGAGTCACTCAACGCTATAACCCTTATCTAGAGCTGGCCACCAGACTATTGAACCGTAAGTTAGTATTGGACGCACGATTGCTTCGTACATCCAGTGAGTGATATGGGGGTAGTCCCAATTTTTTCCCAAACATTTTCTTGCATGCGTAGAAAGCTACATGGACTTTCCTGACCCGTAACTCTTTGTTGGTTCTCCAATTTAGCTTGGGGTCCAGGATAACTCCTAAGTATTTCGCTTTCTCCGCTAGCTTTAGCTGTTGTCCGGTAAGTGTCGGAAGCTTAAAGATCGGAATCTTGGTCTTGTTAGTGAATAGTGTCAGTTCCGTCTTTCCTGGATTCACACCTAGTCCACATCCTGTGGCCCAGGAATTCAGTTTGTCCAGCCCCTTTTGCATAATATCACTTTTTACACTGGGGAACATGCCTGATACAGCTATCACTACATCGTCCGTGTATGCTACCGTCTTAACCCCCATTGAATCTAGTATGCCGAGGATGTTGTCAATTACCAATAGCCACAATAGGGGTGAAATCACCCCACCTTGTTGTGTTCCTCTACGTGTTTGACGAGAACAGTGTTACCGTCTTGTAATATACTCATTATTAAAAGTCCATCCAATACTTGTAAGTGTGTACAGTAAATGTTTCATAAAAGCTCAATGTAGAAGAAATGATAAATACCGGTACCAAAGATCTATATTCATGTAGAATATGTTTAGAAGCTCATGGGGCCATCTCCCTCTCTGATGAATTTGTACTACAGTCATAGTCCTCTTCGGTATTCTAGTGTTTTGGTGTGCTTATAGGAGAAAACCTTCTGTATACCTATGGAAAATCTAACGTTTTAAGGACTACACCATCGGCAGCTCTTTATACTATTTATAATCAGCCCTAATTGATCTCTACACGGAAACTTTTGCAAAAAGTCCGCGGGAACTTTTCATGCTATCAGGGATAGCACTGTAGATCGGAGTCTCATGCTGAACACGGATTGTAGTATTCTCAACTTTCGAAAGTGGAAAAAGCACAAATTGAGGAATTTTGGCTAAGAGACATGAGTGCTCAATGGAGAAACTCTAATTTTTCCACAGAAGGCTTGAAAATGTCAAGACGGTGTTATACTACCCTGAACTAGATATCAGACGCCGACTACCTAAATACTGTAGTATCTTCCAGGCGGCAATGTTTGCTACTAGGCAAGCTGCAGACAGATTGTATACCAGAAACCACGAATTCCACAATAAATTTCTATAAAGATATCCAGGCTGCAATTAAAGTTATAACTTCACTTTGCGCATTATTTATAATTGTGCTGCAATGCAATACAGCAATGGATAAGCTGGCCACCAATCGGAGGCTGCATATCTGACTGATACTATACCACAAGAACATAGAAGGAAATGAGATGGGGGATGATTCTGCTAAAAGCAGGATTGAACTAACGAATGAGCAAGTAAGCAACATACCGATAACAATAACAACAATTAGAAACCATTTTCCATTTGAACAAAAAGAGTGTCCTCTTCTTTCCGTATTTTGGTACACTGCGATAAAGCCGAATAACAAGCAGCTTTTTGGTTTGTAATTTCACAATATAAGCTAGCATGGAAAAACTCATTACTCCATCCCAACCTAGTATATATTAATAATCAATTTCACAAAAATTTACTAATAGTATAATTTATATACACGATATTTGTTAACTAAAGTTTATGAACTATCAAATTATATTAAAACAATTCACTTTAATGAATAATACCTAAATATTGTTTTATGTACTTTTCTTGTTGACATTAATTTTCGACAATTTGAATTTTTTTATTCTAAGGCCAAAATACCAGTATAACAAAAAATTCAATTGTTTTGATTTAAATTTTAAAAATATCTGTGCTTACATTATGGATTTGTCGTCTACAAAATTCTATTATAATTGAAGTTTCAAGTAAGCAAACATACGCTAAAGACTTATAGTAATATCTGAAGCTTTTTAAACCATGGACTCTTCTGAAAATAATTCAACAAATTGTTTAAAAATCGTTTGTTTCGCTTTACTCACATTTACAATATCAATTGATGTTTTATATAAAGTATTACCAAGAAATATAATTGACAAAAATTATATACTAACCTTATCAATTGTAATATTACAAATATACATGTATCTATGACGAAGGAGCAACGCTGGCTGAGAAATAAACAGAGAAAAGCAACAGGCAGCTCACAAGAAAATATTTGCACATCAGAGCAAGATCCAGAATATCCTTATTTTGATGTTTTGAATACTATATCCCTTTATTAACATTCAAACTATATATGTATATCCTATTAGTGTTTTATTACTCTATATATATGCCTACTTGTTGTATTTTGCATATTTTAGGCACGTTAACATAAAACCAAAATAAATAAATTGCAGATTCGAAGCGAGCTCAAAGAAATTTTAGGGCCGTATTTTCATATTCAACATATTCATTGAAATTGATTAGTGTTGCTATGAAAACCAGATTAATAATTATTTTATTATTAAGAGCTTATTAATTCTTTTGTGTTATACGGGGCAAAGTACGAAAACTCTCTAATTTTTTCGTTTTAAAATCATAATAACATCACAACCTGGTAATTTTTATCCTCGTTCGAATACTGAACTGTCAGACACATTCATGACGTTTAGTTTTATATTCAATTTTTCATTTTATCTTTTCACTACAATATCTCTTGCAAACGAAGTAACTAAAATGCACAAATAGGCAGTAAATGAAAATAAAACGAGTTGCAGATTGGTGCCAGCTCCGAGTAAGTTCCTTCTATATATACACACACACACACTTTCAACATTTTCTACATTTTATAAATTTTCTACCTTACAGCATTCAGACAATAAATATTTTTAAACACATTTAAAACGAGGCTTCAGTTCCTTGCAAATTGTGTCATGGACTATCTTGTTAGCAATGCCAGTGTTGCAATGAAACTTAAAACTTAGTACCAAAAATTCGGAACTTTATATATTGGAAAGTATAAAATATATCAAAATTTCTTATAAATTATAATAGTTGATCTCTCTTGATGATATATATTATTTTAATAAATGTATGAAATAATTCGCATTAATTTGTTGTTAATTAAGCAATTTAATGATATGACTACAATGTTGTTCATAATCCGAAACTTTATATTACAAAAAAAAAAATTACGAATATATTCTCTAAAATTTTGAATTTTTAATTCATAATTTGTGCATTAATATTTTTACTTCCGCTATTTACGTAATTAATATGTGGTGCAGGCGACACCTAAAAGGTAGTCGCAAGGGAGAATTTTTCTTCTTTTTGTTTTCGTTTTGACGTTTCCTCAAAAGCTTCGAAACTTTTATTTCAGATCAGGGTCAGGGCACACCTAAAAGGTAGTCGCAAGGGAGAATTTCTCTTCTTTTTGTTTTCGTTTTGACGTTTCCTCAAAAGCTTCGAAGCTTTTATTTGAGATCAGGGTTGTAAACAAAGTTTGAAACAGGGCACATCTAAATAGTTAGTGCACACTGCTAAGAAGAAAACAATGTTATAAAATAAAACATTAATACTTTATTGGATATACTCTCTTGTTGTTGCACTTCTACATATATTCAATATTGGGGGGTTCACAAGAATTATTGCTTTACTGACATTGGAAGTGGGCCCTGCTGTCTACTTGTATCCGTATTATTTATAGGTATCCAATGCGTTTGAACTGCGTTTCATTTGCATGGGCTCTTGCGATTTCGGCAGTGCATTTTTTCGCTTCTGTGCATAATCCTCATAGTTCTTAACTGTAAGAAAATAATTATCAAAAATTTAAGCTGCCTGAAAATTAGCAATTATACCATTTAGTTGCAGCTCCTGTTGGGGGGTTGAATTAGGATGCCGCATTTGCGTTAAATTGAATAAATAAATTACGTGTCTGATTTTCCTAAATAATAAATAATTGTAAAAAAGGTTAACATTTTTATAAGAAAACCATTTGTTACCTTTGGCCAAGCATCTTCTAAAATTCACTGCACATGCATATTGTTATTCACTGCCGCTGGCGGCCGCCCATTGTCACTTGGTACCCCTCCCACACAATACTGTGTACAGCGGGAGTAGTCCGGCCACTTGTCCCACTGATCCGCTAGCACACACAATATTAAACATTTTTTCATTTAAACATTTTTACAATACCATTTAATTTAAACATTTTCACTTTTGCACATAATTTAATTTTGTGGAAATCTCTGTTTTACATTTATTAAATTTTATCTAACTTTCCTCACTATCAAAATCGCAAAATCTTAAATCAAATTCAAATCCAGGGTACACCGATTTGTGCTCCCTGTTCGAAGCTAAAATTAGATTATAGGTTGTCAAAATCGTGAGCTTTTTCACTCCACTGACAAGCCAAAATCCAAAAATTGTTGTTGTTGTAGAATTGTTGTAGCCTTGCGGCCACCTTCTTAGTGCACACTAGAGTGACCGGATCTCATAGAGGGGGAAAAAAATGTCGGAATTTCGTTCGTCTGGACCCCACAAAACGATTCCCCTTTCCAGATATTGAGATAGCCGAAATTTGAGCTCGATTAAACGACGTTAACCCGTGCCGCTCGTCGCTTAAAGTTTGAAAAAATCCATATTTTTCTCAAAAAAGCTGACATATGGAGCTATAACTCCAGAACGGTAAATAATAAAAACCCGTTTAATATCCCAAAAATGAGCTAATTTTGTTCTTCAAAATTTATATTCTGTACATAATTGCTGTTATTTTAAGTCAAACCGAGTTACAACAGCCTTTAGCCCCAAAAACGTGACCTGGTACCAGTAGGGATGGTGATTTTACTTCAGCGTACAATCGACCTTTTATTTATTCAGTTTAGTTTCTAAAGTGCCTTTGAGCTGGTTTAGGTTTTTTTTTAACTTTCCAAGTGTGTGTTATTGTTTTTATAATTTTTATTTTAAAAGACATTTGAAAACAGTTTATTGAAATTAAAGTTTGTAATATATTTGTTTCATTTTTCAAGTTAACTGTTATTTATCTATTGGACTCAAAAATGGCATCCACATCAGGTGTACAAAGCCGGACAAAGGATAAAATATTTCTTGTGGGCTATGCCACTCACCAGATCACCGGTTGTAAAATACCCTCAAATCGTCAAGTTTTGTGTGCTTTATTTTATAATTTACGTATTGTGAAATTAACTGTAAGAGAATCAGCCAAACTTACCGTACGAGAAGTGTTCATTTTTTGGGAGTAAGTTCGAATCCCGACTAAACATGAGCAAGATGCAATTACAAAGCTGGAAAAAATTTACGCTGAGTGGAGAACTCTTCAAAAAGACCGGAAGAAAACATCTTAAACAGCCAAGAACAAATTTAAACAGTTTCTTGAAAAGTTGGATGATCTTTTTGATATTGCTCATCAAGATGCCTTGGCTCTGATGAAATCGGAAGAAGATAAGGCGTTTCTCTTGAAACAGAGGCAAAAGGGCCGCCCAGGTTCCATGACTGGAGTGGATCTCAAGTTGTCTCGAGCTGAAGAAATCAAGGCGCAAAAGGAAATTGCAAAAATGAACCGACAAATCCAAGAAGAAACTTTTGATATTGGTGAGTTTTTTTTCTTTATGATTGATTTTTTTAAAATAATACCTATTGATAATTAGATGTAGGTAATTTAGTACCTTTGTATTATTACTATTCTGCTTAAACGACAAGTTTTTAAAGTCAATTTAAGATGTCTAAAGAAGAAGAAAGTTCTGTCCTTGCCATTTCTGTTTTCCTAGTTAAAATTTATTGTAAAGCTTGGTTTAATGCTCCAAAGGCTCATCTTGCACCAAAGCAAGATTTAGGTATTTTGCACAGTCTGCTAGACTATAAAGAATATGACAACGACATTGCAGAAATAGCCCTGACCAAATTTTCGAACCATTTGTGGTATTTGAATGCAAAGTTGGTGGGATTATCGTTTTTTGATCCCACCATTACAGACGATGAAAAGTTGTTAATGGCTAATAAATTACTCAGTAGCACAGATGAACCATCAGAGCACGCTAGGGTTGTAAATCAAAAATTTGGGAAAGAAAAATTAAAAGAGGTAGTTGATGGAGGATTGGTAAATTTACTTACCAAAGAAACTTTTACATTCTTTGACCGATTAAATATAAAAACTGATTTCCTAAGACAACATCCAAACACATGGCTTCAAAATAATGACTTCCAAGAAGGATTAAAAATTGTCAAAAAGTTAAAAGTAGTTAATGGCTGAGCGTGGTGTAAAATTAATAACCGATTTCAACAACCTTCTGACAAAAGATGAAGACCAAAAGCAATATGTCCTGCAAGTTGTAAGCAAATGCCGAGCAATATATCCTGACGTTTCAAAAACTACTTTAACAAAAGCTCTAAAATAGATAAGATAAATATGTAAAATTATCAACTCATGTAGGTAGTACGTCTGTTTCTTTTCTGTGTCTGTTTTGTATGTATTATATACCTGATTTTTATATTTAAAAATAAAAAATGACATTAGACTTATCAGTATTACTTGTTTTTTTTATTATATTTCTACTTTTAACTCAACAATATACAAAAAAAAATCAAAATTTACCACTTAATAACAAAATATACGAAGTATGCTACTACTGGTACCAGGTCACGTTTTTGGGGCTAAAGGCTGTTGTAACTCGGTTTGACTTAAAATAACAGCAATTATGTACAGAATATAAATTTTGAAGAACAAAATTAGCTCTCTTTTGGGATATTAAACGGGTTTTTATTATTTACCGTTCTGGAGTTATAGCTCCATATGTCAGCTTTTTTGAGAAATATATGGATTTTTTCAAACTTTGAGCGACGAGCGGCACGGGTTAACGTCGTTTAATCGAGCTCAAATTTCGGCTATCTCAATATCTGGAAAGGGGAATCGTCCAGACGAACGAAGTTCCGACATCGATTTTTTGCGGTCACTCTAGTGCACACTGATGTGGTGTGTTCCCCTCGCATGAACTGGTTGCACTTTCTGCATTATCTGCACAGAAGTGTATTCGCGGATCAGAGAGTTAACTTTCAGTTCATGAAGTGACTGCACTGAAATTTTTCTAGTACAGTAGCTTCTTTTTGTAACTCAGTGGAGAACTTACCTACATCTGATGACGTAGTTCTCAACTACCAAGTTTTCGTCAATCGTTGAGACTTAATTTTTCTATAACTCAAAAAACTCAACAATAGAAAAATTCGTGTTGAGTTGAGAATAACAGTGAATTTGTCAGTTTTGATATTTATTTTTGAGAAGTGTGCATACCACACAAAGTTGTGTAAAGCAACAAATAATAAATAACCAAAAAGAACAATAAGGTATAGAGAAAAATAAGTAAACAATTGAACATAAATTGTAAAAACTGGGAAATCCGTGTCATCATTTATGTTATAATGTACGATAACCGAAATATGCTTCGCGTTCAACGTAGGCGGTTGAGAGATTCATGTGATCCATTTCATATCCCTGAGATGCAGTTCATAGAATTTTTTTGGCTAAATAAAGACGCTTGCATTAATCTTTTAGAAGAAATAAGACCTCTCATGAAGAGCGGTGTTAAAAATACCCTTATTCAAAAATGTACGGGTAGCAACTGCATTACATTTTTATGCCATTTTTCTCCGGGATACTGGGCAGAATTTCATTTGTCCTTTAAGCAAAACCATAATACACGAGGTAACGGATCTCATTTTAACAAAATTAATTAAAAATTTGTGAAATTTCCTAGTACAAGTGTAGAGTTCAGCACCATTCAGCAAAGGTATTTTCTAGTATAAAAGACGGAACACTCATTCACAAATGGCTAATCGTATCTAAAGTCTTACTTCTTAGTTAAAATAACTTTAATTGAATTTTTTATGAATATAACAGATTTTTAACTAAAAACATTACTTACCGTTTCATTCTCAACTGGTTATATCAGTTCTCATTTGCTAAAGAGCTGTTGACAATATCTCTACTTGTTCGAACTGGATCAAAGAAGAAAGAGAGAAAGTGAGCGAAATGACAGCGTAGCGACGGCAAACAAGCAAGAGCCGAGCTTAGTTGTCTGCTAGGCGTTGTTTTTTCCACAAGTATTAGTTCTCTATTCATAACCTGCTTATATTCATTTGTTACAACTAAATAAAATTAAATAAATCTTCATTCTACAAAACAAACCTTCGCAAAAATATAATAATTTATTCGATTAAACCCCGATACTATGCAAACCTGCACATAATTTTGGTGGCCCATGGGGGGAACCTAAACGACGACCAACAAATTAATAAACGGGATTGAGCTTGCATACAGCGTGCACCTTTGCTGACAGCAAACACGCCACCATCGCTATGCATAAACGGACAGTGTGTTAACTGATGAAGTCATAACACATAACCCCAAAATCACGCAACGTGCTAGACAATTCAACATTTTTCTTGTGCAACTCCATCAACTACCTACGATATCCACGTTTATACAAGGGAGTTCAATTCTGGTTGAAGATGACAGCGATCCTGTATCCACACCATCCGAGAAGACAGCATAAGGCAAAGGGTAAGTAGGGTATCGGTTTAGAGCAGTAGAGATGAATCCTTCTAAATCAAGAAAATCTTCTCCCAAAGACAACGCGTCAAATTCGCCATTGGCAAATTACAAAGGCCTCATTGCCATGCAAACAGACCACCATGACAGTCTTAAGCAAATGTTGAAAAACTTCAAAAAGGACTCCAGTACGAGAAAAACTAAAGCCTACTGTCAAGTCAGGCTAGATAAGGTTGAAATGCTGCATAAGGATTTCTTCGAGGTACACAAACAACTTATTTGCTCCTCTCTCACTCGCGATTCGCCATATTTCAAAGATGCGATGTCCTCTAATTTTGAAGAACTCTACTTTGACATAAGAGCCACGCTGTTGGATGCATTGGAAGACCAACAGCCCAAATCGACGCAAGACCCATCTGTAAGGCAAACTCATGCGTCATCGCTTGAGCTACCCAAATTACCTCTGCCATCGTTCAGGGGCAAATACACAGACTGGCCAGCTTTCCACGATGCCTATATTCGCTTAATCCACAACAACACTTGTTTGAGTGCGATTCACAAATTCCAATTTCTGAAGAAAGCGCTACCTGATGACAAAGACATCGATGTACAGCAAATGGAGCTTACAGAAACCAACTATCCAACAGCCTGGGAGTTAATAGTAAAACGGTACAACAACCCTCGACTACTTTGCATGCACCACATGAACAAGCTGTTCAGCATATCTGCGCTCACGAAAGAGCGTGCTGATAGCATCAATTCTCTTTTAAACGTAGCCAGAGTGTGCGTCAATGAGTTCCAGCGGCTACAAATTCCTATTTCTGAGTGCGACCATTGGATTGCCTACTACGTTTCAATTCAGCTCCCAAAGGAAACGCATCAGGCGTGGGAGCATCACTTAGGCAGTAATACCGCCATACCTACTTTCAGTGCAATTGAATCATTTTTGAACGATCGCTTAGTCACCATCAACGTGATTGAAAACAGGCAGCTTCACATCGATACGCCATCATCTTCGAAGCACACCACTTCAGCTCATTTGCCGGAGAGACGTAACACCTGGAAAGCGAATCAATCTGCCAGCAGAAACTTCCATGTCACTGCACAGCCGAAAAGGGCAGTCTCCTGTTACTTATGTGGTGATGCCCATATTTTACGCTGTTGATCGACGTTTCTAGCTAAAGATTGCTTCGAACGCAAAGCTATTGTTGATCGTGCTAAATTATGTTTAAATTGCCTGAGTCACTCGTACTCATGTTCGCACTGTCCCAGCAACAAAAATTGTCTCCAATGTGGACAAAGGCATCCCACCCAATTGCACTTTTCTACATCTGCTCCACAAGCTGAGGGAGCTTCAAAGGCGCAGTCACAGCTGAATCATGCAGCTCAACCTTTTCACCGTGAGAGCGCTTTTACTTCGAATTCGCCGCAAACAACAATAGTCGCAAAGGCAGCGAATTATACTTTCGTTGCAGCAACAACTACAGAAAAACCGGCTCGAAAAGTTCTATTAGCAACTGCAATGGTCTCTGTAGTGAATGACGTCACAGGCCAAACAGCAGTTGTGCGCGCTCTCATTGACAACGGTTCCGAAGCAACGTTAATATCGGAACATGCTGCTCAAACTATAGGCTTAGCTCGAAATCGCACTTTAGCAGAGATCTCCGGGCTAAGCGGTACTCCTACAACCTGTAACTTCACTGTCAGTTTCAGCATTCGCTCGTGTATTAATCCTGCCTTTAAGACTCCAGTCGACGTAGCATACGTTCTTAATGTGCTCACCATCAGCCTGCCTAGTGAGAAAATTGTACCGCAGCATTGGTCGCACATACAGGGTCTGCAACTCGCAGATCCCACCTTTTTCGAATCTCGTCGTATAGATTTGCTCATCGGAGCCGATATGATGGCTCGCATCATGTTACCAGAAACTCGCTTCGGAAGGTTTGACGAGCCTATTGCACAGCACACAAAGGTGGGGTGGATCTTGACCGGCAATACTGCGCCAGTTTCCAAGCGCTCAACGAACATTCGTTGTCACCACTCTACCCTTCTACTTGAATCTTTAGTTCAAAAGTTCTACGACCATGAACAAATACCTGCGGACCGAGCTCTATCCCAGGAAGAAAACTGGTGTGAAAACCATTTTCAACAAACGCATTTGCATCAATCTAATTTCAAGTATTTGGTTAGACTTCCATTAAAGGATGCATTTGATCAAACTCAAACACTAGGCAAATCTAAACAAATTTCATTAAATCGTTTCTATTGTCTAGAGCGGAAGCTTCAGCGCGATGAGGAATTATGCAAATTATATCGGGACTGCATTAAAGAAAACTTTGCATTAAATCAAATAACACCAGCTACTACAACAGAGATCGATCACTGCGTCCTTACGTCATCGAATATACCTACAGTGACATCGTGCGTTCTGCCACTTCATGCGTTGATCAAAGACCACTAAGTTACGCGTCGTTTCCGACGCTTCGTGCAAAACGACGAACGGTAGATCTCTGAATGATAATTGTCGACAGTAATCTTGAATTGGCGAAAACATAAGTATGCATTCACGGCTGATATACAAAAAATGTATAGATGTATCGATATGCACCCCGAAGATTCGCAATATCAGCGCCTATTATGGCGAAACGGTGAAGGAGATATTCAAGACTACTGTCTTAGTACGGTCACATTTGGAATGGCCTCAGCCCCATACACTGCAATACGTGTGCTCCATCAAATCGCCGAAGACGAAAAGGAGTCATACCCACTAGCAAGAAATGTACTCAAACACGAAATTTTCGTCGACGACGTGCTATCTGGCAGTGACTCCATCGGAAATGCCACAGCTATTCGCGAGCAAGTTACTGCAGCTCTGCTCTCTGCTGGAATGAACCTACGCAAATGGAGCAGCAACTCAATTTCTTTGCTGAATGGCATAAATCAGAAGCATATGTCATGGCACCAACTGCTTGAATTTCAACAGCACCGAAACGGTCAAAACACTAGGGATGTACTGGCAGCCCAATCAGGACATTTTCATCTTCAAGCTGAACTTCGAAATTGACTTTTCTGCAACGAAACGTGCTTTGCTATCAACAATTGCTCGGCTGTTTGATCCACAAGGGCTTATTGCACCTATCATCGTAACTGCGAAAATTCTGCTTAAGTCAGTTTGGATGTACAAAGTTCAACGGGTGCATCCAGTAAGCACGGCCCTGGGCTGGGATGAGCAACTTCCAGTAGATATAAATCATCATTGGCAACAGTTTCTAACCACCTTAAGTAAGTTTCATTTCTCATATTCTCTGCTAATGGGTGGCTTACCATTTCATCGCGTCAATCCACCACAACGCCCATTTCTGGCCACCAGTATCGATTATACTGGTGCTATCGAAATCAAATCGTCACGATACCGAGGCAACACTACGTACAAGAGCTATATCGCAATTTTCATTTGTTTAGCAACGAAAGCGGTTCACTTGGAGGCAGTTACTGGAATGTCTTCCGAAGCTTTTTTGCTAGCGCTACAAAGATTCATCGGCCGGCGAGGGCTGTGCAAGGATATTTACAGCGACTGCGGAACCAACTTCAAAAGTGACGATAAAGTTTTGCATGCAAGCAAACGTAAGCTCGTGGAAGACATCAAGGAAGATGGCGTACCGCATATCGCTAGCCACGGCATCCAATGGCATTTCAACCCCCCTCACTCCCCTAATTTTGGGGGTCTGTGGGAGGCCAATGTGAAGGCTGTCAAGTACCACTTAAAGCGAGTTCTGAATGGTACGCGCCTTACATTCGAGATACTCTCAACTCTACTTGTACGCATTGAATCATGCCTCAACTCGCGGCCATTGTGTCCATTGACCTCGCACCCGGATGATTTGATGGTGCTTACCCCCGGATATTTCCTGATCGGGAGCCCACTTCTTTCACCGCCTGTTGATTCAGCAGCATCGAACGTTTTACTTAGCCACCACTATCTTCAAACTCAACGGATGCTGCAACACTTTTGGCAGAAATGGACTTTGGATTGGTTAGCTCAGCTTCAAACACGACCAAAATGGTGTCAACAGCGTCCAAATCTACAGCTGAATGAATTGGTTATAGTCAAAGACGATCGTCTACCGCCAAATGAATGGGTCATGGCTCATGTTGTCGAACTCCATCCTGGATCAGACAACCTGGTACGCGTAGTCACCGTACGCACTCAAACCGGGACTTACAAGCGCTCGATATCTAAGTTGTGTCCACTACCGATACCTACTTATACTGAAATTTAATCGTTCCTTTCTTTAGCAACCAAATAACACTTTACACACACTCCCTTCTAGGCCAGCGTTGCACCATGCCGAAGCGAATGGAAATCTATGCTGGTCCCAGCATGGGGGGGGGGCATGTTCGAACTGGATCAAAGAAGAAAGAGAGAAAGAGAGCGAAATGACAGCGCAGCGACGGCAAACAAGCAAGAGCCTACAAAACAAACCTTCGCAAAAATATAATAATTTATTCGATTGAACCCCGATACTATGCAAACCTGCACACTACTAGTAGAGAATATAAGACGCTACTCACCACACTTCCAGAAACACTGTAGTAGAGAATGTCGTCACTTTGAAATCACAGTCTCTAGCAGTAGAGAAATAATCGGTGGAGAAGAATTACAGAACCGAGCTACAGCTCAGTTCATGTTCTGTTTTGAAAATTAACGAACATCTTTTAATTTTTTTCTTTATTTCCATAATCCTAAAGTGAAAAATATATAAAATAGGCACTTTCTGCATTTAAAATAATCAATAATTACAATTTCCATTGCAAAAATGTAATTCCTCTTATTCCTCTTCTATAAATCTACATAATAATGTACCACTTATTTATTATATATCAATTATTGATTATTTTCTTTCATTTTATTAATTGTAATGTATAATTATCAAATTCACTTAAACTTTCTATTCTATTATCTTACATCATAATTTAATTATGACTGGAAGGTTTTTGGGGAATGAGTACTAGCTACTGAGGCCTTCGTTTCGAAGACAAGAAGATTTTTTAGAAAGAAGCATTTTTTGAGACCAAGCCCATGGCAGGATTTGAACTTGCGACACTCGGACTGTGAGTCTAGCATGCTTACCACTAGACCGCAAAATACAGCTCTCAGGGTTTATTTAAAAACGAAACTTGTTATTATGAAGTGGTACTGCACTGTCTTGTTCACTTCGTATGCGCCAATTGACTTTATTTTAACATGCAGTATTTAGATATTTATTGGCTAGAAATCAATGAAGACAACTGATTCCCAAGGTCACAATATCTAACTAAAATTCAAATTCGTCTCCACTGCTAGCTTACAGAGGCGGTCAGGGTTCTTAACTCGTCACACGGCATCGGGGTGGAGCAACAATAAAAAAGGGTAAGAAAAAATGATACTTGATTTACCTACGAACTATGACTCACCATTTCTCTTTCTTCCTCAGTCGTTATCCTCCTCCATCTCTGCCGCCTTAGCCTAAAATAGTTTGGTACCTACAACTCCACATTTTACTATAACATTAACTTATTACTCTATATATAAACATCATACCTAAATATATTTAAAATTATGTTTCTAAATAACAATGTACGCTTATCTTGATTTATATAATAAACTTATTTTGATTTATATTGCAATAACACTCCTCTTGATTTATATTACAAATAACACTTATATTACAAATAACACTCTACGGTCTTCTCCGGAAGGGATGGGCGGCATCTTCCTAATTCTTTTCCCTGTGTTTTCCCTTCAAGCTGACTATTCAAACCCGAATGCAGTTTAATCACTTCTATGTATTTTTAATTATTGAAAATGAAGCGATGGAAACCCGTAAACAGCTAACACAAAAAAACAGTCGTAAAAAAATTGTTGGCTACCGATAGTTCCTTTTTTCTCTATTCAAACGCGCGGCAACACCAAATCCTCCACGGTCAAAACTTAACTAGTGTTTTTTGCGTTTATTTTGGGCGCTTTCAATAACCACTAAAGTGGAAATTAGCTGCAAATTATTATTTTGTTTAAATTTATCATTTTTAATGCATCAGAGAAAATAACGAGAACATCATACGAGACGAGAGACTATCAACACCAATCTTACCGGCACCAACGAACATCTCCACTAGACTGCCTTGATCTCCCTCCAAAAAGTTTGCCCTTTCCCTCTTCTCCAATTCCGCATTCCTTCGCATCACCTCATATCCTAAGTTCCACTCCCACTCACACTCGCCGTATACCCATTCAGGGGCCAACCGTCCATCCTTCAACAGGCACCCATAGCAACTGCCATGCTAGGTACGTCATCAACCTCTCTCAGATCTGGCTTTGACTGAATTTTGCATAAATTCGGTCAAAGTTTTGTCCCAATAGTGCGAATAGGCATGCCTAGGAGCGACAGCCAACAGTTTAGTCGCATTGAGTCGAAACAGGCCAAAATACGAAAATAAATGCAATATTGCAGAAAAAGTAAACAGCTGAATGCAACAACACACCCAAGCATAACGAGGATCACCATCTCCGCCAGACCATGGGTGGAAGCATTTCCCTTCATCTACTCCTTGGACCAGCGCTCCAACGTAGGTCACCGTCCACGGACTTCACCCCGCGATTAAAGGGCTAACCAAAATAGAAGAGACGAGACGTAACGATTAAGTTCAAGCATATATGAATCAATGTTAATAGCCAAAATAGCCGTACGTGTTTGATCGAAACTGATCGAAACATTTAGACGTGACGGTCGGTTCCGAAAGAACCCAACTGCAAACGTCTGCTACTCGTCACAACAGCTTCTGCACTGAACTGGTGAGTGCACTGAACTTCTGAACGCACACTCAATTTCCATAAGATATTTGTCTCAGTCGCTATCACTTTTTAAGTATGCTCTGATAGCCAGACTCAATATTCTCATCGCCTGGGAAACATGCATATTTAAAAACCATCCTTTCCTCAGTACTTCACGTCTGGAAATGCTTCTGGGTGCTCCTCTATATGCCGTACCCTATTCAAATATCTTCCGACTCGAACTCGGTTGTCTCTAACCCAAAAATCCAGCTATCTTCAAGCGGAGCTTTTCCACCGCGCGGGACAGAGTGTCTGCTACAATGTTGTCAGTACCTTCCGATGCTCTATATTGAAATCATTAGCTTGCAACTGTAACGACCACCTTGCCAATCGGCCTGTCAGGTTGCGTCAATGGCCAGTTATTACAGTAAAAGGCATACATTCCACATACGGACGGAAGCGCTTCACGGCCGCAAAGCACTCCTTTTACGTCACGCTATAATTCTGCTGTGCCTGGATAAATTTTTGCGAGAAAAGGCTATTGGCCGATCCTATCATTCTTCATTTAATTGGTACAGTACTGCCCCTATCCCCACCTGTGACGCATCGCACTGGAAGTAAAAATGCTTCTGGAAATCGGGGTGGGCTAGCACTGGATCCGAGGCTAGGCCTCTTTCAATTTTTCACAAGAAGCAACTGCTTGCCCAGTCATTAAAAATCTCGGCAAACTGAGTGTCTCCGCCAACGAAGCCATTTTTTCGGCATAATTTTTCACGAACCGTCTATACCAACCAGCTGATCCTAAAAACCTCCGCACTTCTCGCGGGGACCTTAGCACCGGGATTTGACAAATTGCTTGAACTTTCCTCGGATTCGTCATTGATACCTCTCCTGCAATGACAAAACCTAAATAACTTCATTCTCTGAAGCAGAAATTGGACTTATTTAATCCTAAAGACTGGTTGGCTTTCCTCAAGCTCTCGGCTACCTAACTTAATATTTTCATAAGTCATTGGAAGTCTCTTGCTATTACTAGAAAGTCATCTAAATACTCGAACACGTTAAATTTCAACCTTAGGGGAATTACTTTGTCTATCAGCCTACACAGTCGCTTAGCCGCGTTGCTTAGACCAAACGGTATTACCTTAGATTGGTACCGCGGCCGCCCAGGTATTGTGAAAGCTGTACATCCCTTACTTTCCTCTTCCAGCTCTATTTGTCAGAAAGAAAATTTTACATTTATGCTACTAATGATCAACAACATTCCGACCTGTTCCAATTTATACCGATTCCGATAATAAAAAACAAAACAATGTGCACAATAATGCCAGATGCCTCCATTTTAGCAGTCATCTACATCGAGATCAGTACATCCCACTAAGTTCAGATGAGCTGGAGAAATGCTTCACAACCAAGGAAGGCTCCTACATACATGAAAGCAACCACCCGTCATATGGAAGAGAATCAGCGGCATTTTCCTGTAAAATCAATCTATTTAACAGTAAAGTTACAACAGATTGTAGAATCACCCAATTACATGGTAGCTCTCTGTGGACCCAATTGCATCACAAAAATCAGTGGATATTTGCAACCACATCACAGACTGAAATGTCACCAGTGTGTGGAACCCAGATTGCTTAACTAACAATGACAGGCTCTGCAAAATTAACCAAGCATGCTAACTTGTATCCCCAAAACTAAAGTAATTACAATTCAAGGTACCTTCCGCAATTCCAGTTGCACATACACATCCTAAGCCTAGTTCAAAGACTTCAGTACCCTCAACACCTTTCATTAAGTACCCAAGGCCCCAAGGGGAAAAACATCACATTTGAAACTCAATTGGATGTACTCACAGCTCTCCAAACGCCCCTAACACATGAGACTTACCAGAACTTATCAGTAACAATCAGGTTCAATAGTTAACACCACCATGTGGTGAGCTATACCGCCCTTGTAGTATCCGCAACAGTTCCCATCATCTGCTTCACACGGAAATTCAAAGGGCCCAATAAATAGTAGCCTAAACCAACGCCGCGACAACCGCCACCACCATTCTCCTACAACTTAGAAGCGAAGTGACCAAAATTGCTCAGCGAGGAGGAATATCGGAAAAGTTGCTTTTTGTAGGCACAACAATGTCGTCATCAGCTATATAACAGCATGCGCCAAATTAATTACATCTGGTAGCAGTAGGTGAAACATCCGAATGATGGCGAGTCAGCTGAAATAATTATACACACAAACATATTGATAACAATATAAAGTTATATATTGATAACAATATAAAGCATTGGCATTGAGTTAACGTAAGTTCATTCTCCATAAGCCAATACCCTATATTTTTCTGCTTATGCATTTTTGAATATTTTTTGAGTATACATAAGAAGAATAGTCAAAACATACGAAGGCCAAGATGGCGCAGTACGTATGGCTGAAATTCAAAAGTCAACTGGGGTATGGAAACGTCCACAGGCTCACACCCCTTCCAGTAACGGACCGTCATGCGGATAACGATTTCATTTCTTCCCAGCTCAGCAATAACAACTTAGACATAATCCCTATCACAAATGCCCAGCCTCGACCAAACAAATATGGGTCATCAGATTCATTAGACGCTGTAACGGAAGATACAGGTGATATGAAGATAAACTCTTGAAGATTGATGAACTTGATGCAGAAGGTGCTCTAGTATTTAATTTTATAAAGATTGTACAGAGCGTACCCCAAGAAAGTGTGTTTCAAACGCTCACACCTATTGGGATGAACCCGATGTTGGCTGGTTGGCTTCCGTATGATACGCGACGTCCATATGAATGCCTCCGAACCACGACTATACTAGGTTAGTTTTGATGAACTACCATTGCTTCGTGAAACATGAAAATTTAGAAAAATATTGGATACCACGCATACGTCAGGTATTGTAGTGATCGCATATTTTAGAGTGTGCAGGATTGCTTATGCGATACCGATCCAACCAATTTTGGATCCGCTCCTTTACTTATACCGGCCTGTACTATTTCGGCCCGATCACACTAACAATTGGCCGTAGAACGGAGAAAGGGTGGATGTCACTGTTCACCGTGACGTAGCCCACCATGCTTGCATCCTAACAATCAGAAACTTCATCAACTGGCGACGGTTACCTCTAAAGATTTCGGAGCGATAATGGAAATAATTTTGTTGGATTTGACAAAGAGGCCAAAAAGTTGTCTGAAGTCTTTGAGTAAGAACGTATACAAGATGAGATTATATCGACAGGAGTCAAATGGAGATTCAATTGTCCTAGTTTGGAGAGGATGGGACGGTGTGTTAAATGCATAATTCGACAAATACCGCCCAAAAGCCGGGTTTGCAGGAGCTATTAAAAAAATCTTTTTTTCAGCAGAAGTAATGGCGAATTGGATTTTAATCAGTTTTGGCGTCGCTTGATTTTAGAATAGTTCCCTACATTGACACGACGAGTTAATTGGTGCCAAAGGTCTAAAAATGTGCAGAAGCGGGACTTTGCTCTGATATGTGAAATCGGCAATGGCGTCGTAGTCGGATAGAAAATGTCTATAAGGCAGCGGATGGTGAAATCAGACGACCAGATGTGCGGACCAACATGGGAATACCACGTCCCCCAGTTCTGGATGTTGGTGAATATGGTGCATCGGATCGTTCCAAGTGGCCGGAGATGTAACAGAATGCCCTGTGTTATATTAATAGAAAGGCATGTGTTATGTTAAGCACCATCTACTTTTAAGATCGACAACTAATCTACCAGCAAATTCTTTATTTCGGCTCTGGCTACGACGATTTAAATTCCGATCGTCGATTCCATTTAAGATAAGCCAGAGCGGAAGTAACAAAACTGCGGTAAGTTGAAATGTATATCATCGTATATTATATATTTAGTGTGAAGTATTTTTGTTAACTCGCATACCTCCAGAGCATAGCAAATTTCTATTTACTGGTGAATTATTATTCCATTCAATTCAAAGTTTTTTTCTCTCTATATATTACTTTCTATAACGCAAATATTAAGCAATATTTTCTGTAGGTTTGGATTTAATATGTTCTTTCTGTCAATGCCAAAAGAACTCCTTTTATTTATTTCATCTTTCTGTTTATTTTATACCTTCTGTTAATTTTATTTATTTATGTTATTATTTATTTAGTTATTGTTACGTAAATCTTCCTGTAGATTCTGCAGGTGTAAATCGCTAAAATCTTCTTGGAGTTGGACCCTCCGTGTCTGCTGCACTACGCAGTTCCAGGTTTTGATGACCTCTCAGTTTAATTTTGTGATTGTTTCCACGATTGGTTTCAATGTGTAGGACACTGTGTATAACCTCGTTCGGGATATACTATTCAGCATTTCTAATTGTTCGTAGTATCCTTGACTACATTTGTTGTATTAAACTTAAGTTTGATTTGCTAGCTGTTCCCTTTATTTCGATTCCATATATCCAGATAGGCGCTATTACTGTCTTGTATATTACTAGTCTGTTATAGAGAGTTAGACTAGATGTTCGTCCAAGTAGCCAGTTTAACTGTCGGTACTTTTTTTTTGCATCGTTTCGCTTGTTAATGATATGCTGCTTCCAAGTAATTTTTTGGTTATTCCAAGATATTTTGCAGCAGAGTAAGTTTTTATTTTTCTTAGCAAGGCTGTATTTTGTCGATTTTCTGTCTGTATATACAACTTACACAATTTTGTCTTTATTTATCTCTATTCCCCATTAGCCACACCATTCGCTTAAGTTTATATAGAAGTCCTTTATGCCACACCTTGCCGAATGCTTTAGAAATGTACTTTTTGTTGTCTCTACTTTCAAGGATTTTGTTTAGAACCCTGTGGACCCGTGCACAGTTGAGTGTTGTCTTCTAAATCCAAACTGATGACTGGGTATTAAAATTTTTGTTGTTAAGATTGGCTCTAATCTATCATATAGTATCATTTCAAACACTTTAGATAGGATTGGCAATAGGCTGCTAGGTCGGTAAGAAGTTGTTTTGGTGGCATCTCTCCCTAGCTTGCTGATGGCTGTTATTTGTGCAATTTTCCATAAACGTGAGAAATATTTAGTTTCTAATATGCAGTTAAAGTATTTCGGATATATGTTATAGGCATCAGGCATTTCTTTTAGCATTTTCCGCTTATCAGATCATACCCTGTCGCCTTTTGTCTTTTAATTTTATTATTTTGCTTTTGATTTCTGCCACTGCTGTCTTTTTTGTTTTGGATTGCGGGATATTTTTTACATTGTCAAGAAGAGTATTTTGATTGCCCATTTCGCTTGAGAATATTTCCAGGAAATGCTTGGCTAGTGTATTGGCTTTGTCTTTATTATTTTCACCCATGTACATGTTTGTGATTTGATATGAGGTTTTTGTATTATTGCACCAGTGAGCTTTTTCGTAGCATTCCAAAAAGTTGATGTGGTTATTTCCAAATTCAGCGTATGTTTTTCTAGTTTATTTTCTCTGTTGTTCTTAAGACATATTTTCAGTTCATTTGCTGCCTTGTTTAGTTTGGATTTATCTTCTGGAATCCTAGTGATTTGCCATGTTTTTCGTAGTTTCCTTTTCCATTTAATTTTTTCCCTAATGAATGCTGGTGTAGTGTCCGTATTTGTTAACGTTAGCTTTGGTGTTGAAGCTGCGATTGCTTCGATGATGCTTATAAAGGCCTGAGAAAAATCTTGGCCCTACTAATGTCATTAAGATTGGGGAGTAGTCTGAGGATAATTCTAGACATGATTTAATAGTCAGCTGTTTATGATGAATATTTTTTGCGATGCAGATGGTTTTCTTTAGTATCTGTTGGCCAGTATGTTGGTACACCTGCTCTAATGAATCGACCATTATTATATCGTATAGCTTTAAGTAACTTGCGTCCTTTTCCGTTTGTCAACCTTGATACCCATAAAACATTTTTTGGTTTATAATCGCCTTCTGCTATATAGCGATTCCCCAGTTTTTTTAAATAGTCCAGATATTGTTCTTTTGCGTTGTTATATTTCGGTGGACAATAGACTATTACTATTTGTTCTTTCGAGTATTTTAGTGCTACTGTGGTTGTTTGAAGGTTTTATTTTTTATATGCGCCAAGTTCAATGTATTACATATTTTTTTTGATAATGATCACCGTTCCACCGTGAGCTTTGTTTTTAGGATGATTTGTGTAACGGATGTCAAAGTTAGGGGAATTAACATAAGTTTTGTCTGAAGAATGTGCTTCTTAGATTAACATCACATCTATTGAGTTATTTATTAAGAAAGTCTTCAGTTCTAGTTCATGGCGCGACAGTCTATTTGCATTCCAATTTATTTTATTTACTGCGTACATCTATTCGGTATACAAGCATAGTAACTATGTTCATCACACTGGTCATTTGATTTATTAGTTGCTTCATCATTGTTTTTCATTCGGATAGATCATCTTTGTTTGATATTATTTCAGAAGTGTTGTGAGCGTATGATATACTAGAAAAGGTTACTTGCCATTTATATTTGCGATTGTTTTGGTTTATTTTAATATTGATTTGTTCATTTGTTTCTTTCTTGCGAAGTGTACGCTATCTCTGTATTTGTAAAGCTTTATATATCGCAAATCCTTTTTTTTTAACTTAATTGCATACAAATTATATTCTCAATTTTTAAACCCCTAACCAAACTTTAATGTAAAAAAAACATACATAAATCAATTGAAATTTATAAGAGTGAAATAAACACAGCTGACCAAACGAGATAATACAAATATATAACATTTTTTGATGGTAAATTAATAAAATATTTAATGGCTTAAATTTTAAATCAAGCGAAAGAGACGCATAAAACTGATAATTTTAGTTTCAGAAGCAGTGAGTGGAAAAAAAATTTAAAAAAAAAACAGAAAACATAACTTTTAAATTAAATTTAAAATAATGTAAGCTTCTAATAGAGAGCGTAATCATAGCGATCAGTGGATTATCGTATTGCTCTCTCCCACTCAGTCAGCGCGCTCTCCTACACATCACATGCACATTCAAAGTGTGTTTGCGCCAGCACTTAATTCTGACTTGCCTTACCTCAGACGCTTTCTGAGCACCATCGTGGGATCGTACATGTGAGTGAATCCAACATGTTTCCTTCTCTTCCCAAAGTAAAGACCGACAGCGTCAGCATTCCTGTGCTAAAAAATGGTCCAAATATATTTAATGAAATTTACGGTTCTCCCGTGGATACCAATACACAGGCATACTTAACAATGCTCCCAGTCAGCTCCGTGGTCGTGGAAATCTCGATGCGCCTCACCGTACACAACAGAGAAAGAAAACATCCACAAACAGACTGACAATATATTAAAAAAGAAGAGCTTAACCCAAATACATCAACAAGGGAAATTGAAATATATTCCTCTTTCTGATCAGCTAAATCAGCGTACTCCTCTCTCGTGTGAACAATGAATTCCAATGGTATCCGCCAGCATAAATTGGAATTAGAAAACTTTTTGTCTTGCAATAAAATTGATGTAATGCTTGTCTGGGAAACTCATCTTACAAACAAATCAACTTTTCCATCCCAGGTTATAAGCTGCATATGACGAATTATCCTGGTGGGCAGGCCAAAGGAGGAATTGGTATATTAATAAGAAATCGAATGAAACACTATGGTTACGAAAAAGACTACCTACAAGCCACTAATATAGGAATTCAATTTCTTGAGGAAAACATCATCCTAATTGCAGTTTACTGTCCCCCTAGATTTCCACTCACCGACCTGCAGTTTAATGAATTTTTTAAAACGCTTGGGAAGAAATTCTGAGGTTCCAGGCTGATTAATCCCAAAGGTAAGCAATTATTCTCTGCTGTTATGAATCATCGCAACAAACTTGATTTCGTGTTCTCTGGCCATCCAACATATTGGCCTACGAATCCTTAAAAAATACCAGATCTTATTGACTTTGGGATGATGAAAAATTTAAAAAAAAATTATTTTTAATGGAGCCATGCCTTGAATTATCTTCTGATCATTCACCAATAATAATTAAACTATTTAAAAAAGCTTTTGTTCTAATTACTTAACCCCTTCAATAACTAACTGGCTCAAATATCGAAAATATGGAAGCAGTCATATAAATATTTCACCAAGTCTAAAATGCGAAGATGAAATCGAAGCAGACTTTTAAAATATAAATTCCGGCAATGAAAAAATACGGTTCCTACTCTGTTAGCAACAACACAGATCCCCTACGACCAAACAAAGCTATGCTTTATCTAAAAGACGTCTCAGTGAAGCTTTACATGCAGAGCTGGAAAAACCATTAAAAACCGACATGAGAAAATTTCGCCTACAGAAAAGTCGAATTATTTCTTGTGGAAGCCTAGTAAAAACATAAAAATTCCAAAGGTGACAGAGCCACCACTTAGATTGAGTAATGGGCGCTGGGTGAATAGCGACAAAGATGAAGCATTAGCGTTTGATTATCATCTGGAAAAAGTATTTCAACTTAATCCTGGGACCAATTATTTCGTAATTCCAACTCTGGTCACTCAAAAAACGTTTAAACTAATTAAAATTAAGGCAAAGGAAGTAAACTAAACTGTGCAAAATCATTTCAACTTGAAAAAATCTCCAGGCTACGAGTCAATTGCTGCCAAAATGGTAGCTGAGTTACCAGATATAGCTTTCAAAATTCTAACACAGCTCTTTAATGCTATATTTCGAATTAGCTATTTCCCTTCATCTTGGAAGTTATCACAGGTAATCATGATTCCGAAGCCCGGAAAAGATAAAACGCAATCGGCGTCATACAGACCCATTAGTCTGCTGCCGTTGCTGTCAAAACTTTTTGAAATACTCTAGATGCTAAAACTATTATAGTACAATCGCAAGTAAAGAGTGAAATTTAAGGAGTTTTTTACACCTGACTTTAACATTAAAGCTGGTGTCCCACAGGGATGTGTTCTGGGGCCGATTCTTTACCTAGTGTTTACTTCGGATCTACCCACAGACAGTCGCCTTATGACGTCGACATTTGCTGATGATAACTGCCATTCTGAGCTGCCATATAAATCTGAGAATTGCATCGAGAGATCTTAGTGAGCACTTAAAATGAATTGAGTCATGGCTGGTTAACTGGTGCATTCGGGTACGCGAAAACAAAAGCTCCCACGTCACTATTGCTCTTCGTAAGGATAATTGGCCTAGGGTCACATTAAATGGTGTATCTCTTCCACAAGGTGATGAAGTAGCTTACCTTGGGGTCCATCTCGATCGTAGACTGACTTGGCGCAAGCACATCGAAGCAAAACGTACGCAAATGAAATTGAAAGCACAAGGAATAAATTGGTTACTAAATAAAAAATCAGGACTGCGCCTAGAACACAAAGCTCTATTGTATAAGGCAATCATAATGCCAATATGGCCGTGTGGAGCCCAGTTATGGGGAAATGCTAGCTCATCTAATATTGAATTAATACAGAGAGCTCAATCGAAAATTCTTCGAACTATTGTAAGCTCCCCCTGGTTTATTTAAATCGATAACATCCAAAGCGAAAAAAATGGGCTAAAAAAAAAAGTGTAAATACAAATTCAAACTCCGACATCATCCTAATTACTTGACAAGAAACTAAAATACACACACGGTTATGTAGCCAAGACTGAAAAACTATTATAATTAAATATTTAAATAATTACGTTAGTTACTTAATAACTCCAATACACTGGTTGCGGGTTAATATTGCCATTAGTTTTAAGATTTGAATAGTTATTGTTAGTCTTATTATAAAAGAATTCAATAAATAAACCAACTGTTAAAAAAATAATAATAAATAAATTAATTGTGACGTCACTAAATATTTAGTAGAAATACCAAACAATATCTTAGTTAAGACAAGGTGCTTGTATTCGCTTATGGTTTAGCGCCTCAAACAGAAGTGCTGCCAAGATATTTTTGTTGTCTATGTATATGTATAAGCATTTTCATTGTCAAAACCAGTGCAGCCAAATACTATACTGCTAAGCGATTGGTAGCTTTTTATTCAAACACGCGTTGAAAAAAACACAGTTACTATAAGGTAGAGCTAGAGAATTTTTCATAATTTTATTCCCACCTACCTGAGGACGCTCATTACGGGCAATGGCATTTAATATAAAAATTAATTAATAACAGAAATTAGTAGCCGTTTAAAGATGCAGATACCAACCATCCATACCATAAGCAAATTGAAAACCCTGCATTTATTTTTGTGGGAAAATTATTAATTCTATACTTAATATACCCACTTCCTAATGGTCCTAAAGTTAACCGTTTAAATTATGCTTATGGATTCTTCCTTTCGCACTTCCTTTTGAAAGTCGACAAATTACCAATACTATGTCTAATTCAAACAGATCCTTCAGTAGCACAGAACCTTTAATGGCACTCAGACCATAACACATCCATTGTAATTTATTTCATGTTCAGTAAATACGATTATAGTCGAGACGACCTTCCCTGACTTTATGTTGAGACTTTCCGGATATCAGGGTTTTTATCGTAGGTGAGTGATCAGAGGAAAACTCGTGTGAAGATTGCACAAGAGAATGTGTATTTTTAATGATCAATAATGTCAATAAGGCCAATATGTGGGCTTACCATTCCAAAAGATGTCAAGTCCAATTACATATATCGCTGAATATAATTTTCTGCCATTGGGAGTTATTAACCGTGAGCCCCAATGAGTGTGCTTACCATTTAAATCTCCGGCAGCAAGTAACTTAGTATCGAGAGTATTAAAAATTTTTTTTTCGGCGTACCGTCTTTAATTATTTCATCCTTTAACTGACTAAGCCACAATGCTTCTTGTGCCGCTTCTGATAAGCTCATATACTTTGCTGCGCATGTACTAAGAGCCACTGTCGGCTGCTTTTTACTTGCCCATGTTATCGCTGCATTCTGCCGTAGAAACACATAGCCAGTACAGGACTGAAAGTCCTGAAAGCTTGATCCCTACTCAGAGTCAGCATACGACTCTCAGAGTCAGCATACGACTCTCAGAGTCAGCATACGACTCTCAGAGTCAGCATACGACTCTCAGAGTCAGCATACGACTCGTGGGACAGGACGTTTAATTTGCATTTTTTTTGATAAACACTGTTTAGTGGTGGTTGCAGTCTGCCATTTAATAAAAACAAATAGTGACAAAAAGTTAAAACAAAATTTCCACAAAACAGACAATAACAATAAACATACATATATATTTAGCGGTAAGTGCGCCAAAATGAGTGTTTTACGCTCGCCACAGAGCGAGCGTAGGAATACACAAAAAAATGAGACAGTAATGGAATATCAAAGAGCCGGCTCTCCTATGAGTGCGTCTATTTTAGTCAATAGCGGTCCATCTATGCCGGACACTCTCAGAGAGCGAACTTCTCCACAAAAAATCAAAAGGTTGATGGTATAAATCTGTAAGGTGCCCTGTCCTCCTCAAACAATTTCTCTGATGCCCTAACGACCACTAACAAAATAATTACAACTCTAGCCTCATCAAATGCAACAAGAAATACAACCGTTTCGTACACAAATTCTATATGTGCAAGCAAACTCACTACAGCTTCGGCTCCACCTCTGATTACTGAATCTTGCTCAGCAGCAATTGCCCGTTCAAAACATAACAGCATTAACACACTCACAATTAAGCACCCACTAGGAAATACACAAAATGAATCACCATATAAAAGCCGTGTACTTGCTCCTAAAATTCACTCAACAACAATAACCCACTCATCAGATAAATATATTGATTCACTCACAATAGAACACCCAGTAGGAAATATTCAAACCGATCCACAATTTAAATGTCGTGTAAAAATTCCTGTAGTGAAAACAAACCAAACCCTTAAACGCGCTAGATCAAGCCCAGAAAACACAACACAAAATAAACATAAACAGTCAAAACTAGGTGACTACTGGCTTGATTTGCCAACTAGTTCAAAAAGATTCGCGATACTATCAGAAGTTGAAATCGACAGTACCAGTCCACAAGAAAGGGGCCAAAGAGTCCCGAAACCACCTCCAATCTACGTCTCTGGAGTAAATAATGCTCAACCGTTACTAGATCTGCTAAAAAAACATTGCCTAGAATGAATACCAGCTTAAATTCTTCAAAGATAACGAGGCTAAAATTCAACCAAAGTCAGGAGAAAGGTACAAAACTATTACAAAAGCTCTGACTGAAAAGAACACAGAATTCCATACATATAAACCCAAACAGGAAAAAGACTTTAGCGTAGTATTAAAATGGCTACACCACACAATATCAACAGAAGAAATAAAAGAGGAAATAACTAGGTTGGGATTCGATGTTACAAACGTTTCAAATATAAAACAAAGAATTACAAACCATCCGTTGTCGATGTTTTATGGCAACTTAAAACAAAACAAAAATAATACAGACATTTATAAAATTGAAGCAATTATGCACACAAAAATAAAATTCGAACCACCAAATAAAAATAGGGAAATAGCTCAGTGCACAAAATGTCAGAGGTATGGCCACACTAGAAAATATTGCAACCATACTCCTCGATGCGTTAAATGCGCTGGCAATCATGCAACGTTAGACTGCCCTAGTAAAGAAAAATCACAGGATGTGAAATGTGTGCTATGCGGAGGAAGCCACCCGGCTAATTACAGAGGCTGTAATGTGTACAAAGAATTACAGCAAAAAACATTCCCCACGCTAAGGCAGAAAGTGTTTGAAAACACTAATTTTAACAAGGCCCCAGATTCCGAAAGACAACCAGGTTGCACATATGCGCAAATCGCCAAGCAGAGCACGCAACAAGAGCAAACTCTAAACCAGCAAAGTTAAAATCAATTCGCCTCACATCGATCAAATGACATTACTGAATTAAAGAGTATGCTGAAAACCCTTATGGAAGCTAATTCGTAAATCATTTACAGTTTATTCAGATCATAAACCACACGAAATCATGAATTTGAAATCAAGAACTGATGAAGAGTTGGGCGATTTGACTCATTATCTATCTCAATATGATGAAAAGAAAATATGCCCCAGGAAAAAATAATTAGGAAGCAGATTGCCTACGAAGACGAGAAAATAGAGAAGAAAATCTAAAAATATTGAATTTAATAAAACTAAAAGAAATCTGGAGAGACCATGAAAATAATGAAGAAGTACAAAACAAAAAAGACTTTTTATACGAGAAACATAAGATATATTTTAAAAAGATTAATACAAAGAAAAAAATTATTCTATCGGAAGAATTTAGTATTAAACTTGTATAAAATATACACCAACACTTGTGCCACATTGGCATTAAACAATTAGAAAAAAGATTAGTCACAGCGAAAAAAACTGACAAAAAACATTAATAAGATTTGTACTAACACAGTTTTAGTTGCATTAAAAATAAATCTAGAGGACACGACAAAGTTATACTTATGCCACAAAGAGGTTCAAAATCAACAAAGAAATATCTACATCTCTAGTAGAACCTTTCACTAGATGCGCAATTTATTTTAGCATTAAAAACACAGAGTGCAAACGATTTTGTAAAACTTGTTAGTAATATATCCGAAACAGTGGATATTGGTTTGTTACTTATTGACCAATATGCTGGAATAAACTCGAAAGAATTCAAGAAATTTTTAAATGAGAAATCAATTCCAATGGTGTTCACAGCAGTCAACGAACCGTTTTAAAATGAATTAAATGAAAGGCTTAATCAAACTATGTTAAAGAAAATCAGATATAAAATAAATGAGAAAAAAAAACAAATAGCTTGGGCTACAATAGCAAGGGAAAGTGTCAATAAATACAATGATAACGAACACTCAGTTACTGGTTTTACACCGAGATATTTGTTGTTTGGCACAGATGTAGCGATTTTAGCAAGTGAACTAAAATCTAAAATAACAGAAGATAGTTGGATAAGAGATAAAGAGATAGCATTAGAAAATACGATAAATTCTCATAATTATAATAAAAAATTATTTGATAAAAGTTGAAAATATTTCGAATTTAACGGTGGAGATATGGTATATGTAGAAAATTGAAACAAATTAAACAGGAAAAAATTGGATGAAATAAAAATTGGACCATACGAAATTGTAGAAAAGATATCAAAACCGATATATAAAATAAACACAGGCCATAGAAAATCAGAGTCCAACATTTTCCATATCACAAAACTCTTCCCAGTTGTTACAGAGGAAGAAGAAGAAGCAACAGATGAAAAAGAAAAGCAAACAAAAAATGTTTTCTTTTTCCTAAGGTGTGGAGATGTAAAGAAACTTTAGTTCTTTAATAAAACTGTTTGCCATACTCTGCTGGTAAAGCTGAAACCAGTTCATGCAGTAGAGAGAGGTTAGAGAAAGAGAACATATGTATGATGATTGAAAACAAGCAGGCTAACAAAGCTGGACCATTAAGTAATAAATCGTGGACTTTAATTGTCGTTTTTTAAATTTTTGGGTAAATGTTTTGTGAATTGTTTAGATATTTAATAAATGCAAATAAAACTTATTTTTAGAGCGTCTATTTTAATATTTTTTTTCCTCCATATATTTATTTATTGTATTTTCTAAGCATAGATTAACAATAAGTAAGCATATCTTACAAACTAAATAATTAATAATAATACACCTTGCCAATGCTTAGTGCTTTTTAGTAATCACAATGGTATATGTTAGTTACTGTAATAAATGTTATATTAGTGTTGGTACATGATTAAGGTGTCGATGTTAGTTGTGGTGGTGATTTCGTACGTTTTAGGCGACTTGGAACCCTATTACATGCTAGTATTCTAGCTAGATGATTTGGATGCTCTTTGATTTTTTGTGCATATTTTAAGTTGGCGTCAAAGATTTCCTTTTTACGAGCGGAAGGTTCAGATCGTTGTGAATGTTGGTATTCTTTATGAACCAAGGTGCGCCAGAATGGTTCTTAGAATTTTGGACTGTGCTCTTTGTATCAATTCTATATTAGAGTTGCTTTCCCCACGGGATGCGATTTTGGAATTTGGATGAATGCTAAGGATAGCCGTATCATCGGCGAAAGTTGCTGTTGTTAAGTATTTATTGGTAGGCAGATCTGAGGTATATAGTAGTTCCAACACCGGACCTAGCACGCTTCCTTGCCAGCTTTGATGTCATAGCCTTTAGAGTAAGCAGTATTGTACCTTACTTTGAACTTTCTGCCCCCCAGATACGATTCCAATATTTGGTGTACTTTTGTGGGCAGCAGTTTTTTGATTTTGTAAATAAGCCCCTCATACCAAACCTTGTCAAATGCCTGCGCCACATCTAAAAAGATGGCTGAACAATATTACTTTTTGTCGAATGCATTTTTTTATCTCGTTCACTATTCGATGAACCTGCTCTATTGTACTATGCTGTTGCCGGAAGCCAAATTGGTGAGTGGGAATAGTGCGTTTTTCGTTTATATGCGGCAAGAAAAATCCTTTCTAACATTTTTGATAAGATAGGCAGTGTTGGGGACCGTATTTGGTATCCTCGGGAACGTCCTCGGGAATGTCCTCTGCTGCTTGTCCTGCGCGTGTACCTGCAAACCTATATCACTTTCTTCAATAAGCACTTCACCACTTTTGCTTTAAAACAACAAGAAACTTTATTCTTAAAATACTAGTTTTTTTATACTATTTACAAGGAACAATTACAGTCTACGTATTGACTTTTCTGGTGTTCCAGTTACGCAATTGTTGTTTGGTGTCAGTTGCCCAAGCCAACTGACCTACTGAAAGTAAAAGTGTCGTCGGTGCATTCTAAATGCCCCTCGTCAGCTTGACTGCGGAAATGTGACACCCTAAAAGTTTACATCATCATTAATACATAAATACTATTCATTTACAATATTTGCACCCTAAAAATATGTGCTCTCTTAATGAATTTAATAGGAGCCGGTGCTGTGAGTCAACTACGCGTAGGTAGCTTGATTCTAACTAACAAAACCCCCCCCTCTTTTTGAAAGAAGTTAGTGCCACGAACTTCCACTAAATCTTTACAATATTTTTCTTGAACTGCAAACAATTATGTGCAACGATTTAACTCTATAGAACATACATCTAATTTGTTTTATTTTAATTTTAAAATCGCCTTATTTGGGTTCTGTCATGGTTTTTTTTTTGCTTTTTATTCTTTTCTTTTCCACATTTTTTTTCTCTAGCTTTTATTTTCTTTTGTAGTTCTCTTTTTTTTCTTTACTTTGTTTTTGTTTTTTCTTATTTTTTATTTTTAACCATCATTTTTTTTATATTCCCCTTTTTATAATTCGGTCTTTTATTGACTCTTTTCTCATTGGCGTATATACAAACATCTGTACAATAACACAATTCTATTCTATACCTAAAATCTTATATTATACTGCGCCCTCTGCTACCTGCTGGTCCAGTTGACGACCGTCGTTGTCGGAGTGAAGTCCCTCGATGAACTCTGCATACCCCTCCCTTCT
The DNA here is from genome assembly GCA_920105625.2 of Clusia tigrina. Lineage (NCBI taxonomy): Eukaryota > Metazoa > Arthropoda > Insecta > Diptera > Clusiidae > Clusia > Clusia tigrina. Next base: position 106,816,568 of record OV050030.1, on the reverse strand, counting down.
TTCTGGACCGGTACGTACAAAGATGATGCAAGCTTGTGCGACTAGATGCGCTTCTGACAAAGTCAAAATGAATATCCGGTTAGTCAGTGACAGTGGATATTTTCTCATTGGAGAAATCGTTACGAAGTTAGCCGATGAAACTTGGCTATGTTATGCTCGATCTTTTCGTGGTTAAAACGATTTTTTGCGCTCGGTGATTATTCTGCGAAGTTAATTGAACGCTACTAGTTGTGGCTGTTATTGTTGTTGTAGCCGTTTCGCGCTAAAATTACGGAATAACTTCGGGTTTTGGTTAAAATTATCTCTTCTTCTTTCTAGACAATAATACATATATACATACTGATATATGTAATAATGGTAGACACGTTGGATTTTCTATACGGACAACGTACACGTTAGTGTTTTCATTCCATTTTGTCAGTTATGCAATTAAACTCAAGTATTATCAGCTTTTACTTGTCAGATAGAGATTCGTGTATTCAGCCGGTACCATCTCAATTTTTTCATAAGCTTAAATCGTAGTCATCTCGCACATGGGAAGTTGGAAGCTCTTCCACTCTTTCATATAAAAATGAATTCTCAATAATTTCGTTTTCATTGCCTTCCAATCAAAAATTATCTCTGGACATTATCGTTGCCAATCTCGTCTTTATTCCTTTGCGGCTTACTGATTACACTTCTTCCACGTCTTCTCACTTCTTCTTATTCAGAAAGATTTTTGTTCGCTGCTCTTGGATTTCATCTACTGGTCTCCTGGATGTTAACCTCTTATTCTGCCTTTGACGCTGCAGGAAGTCCCTTCCCGGTTCATGCTGCACAAAATTGAACCATCCCCTTGTCTGTTCACCAACGCCTGAATACCTAAAAACCATACTTTTATACATGTATCGGACTTGCTGAGTTTTAATTATTCTTAGTGGCTATTACATTTATTTCATTTTTAATATTCTTGCTAACGAAAATAGTAAATTTTATGTATTATTTAAATTTATATATCGTATATCTAATACGTCTTAATAACCAAACTATAAATAAGTAATAAAAACAGTTTTCCTTACAAATATTATTAATAAACTATGATACAATTTTCTTTAAATTATTAGCAGCATTCAAAATTTAAATTATTCTCAATGAATATACATTTTATAATAATTTGGGGTTGAAGGCCCTGGCAGCTAGTGCTCCCCTTACAATGTAAAATAATAATTAAGTTATTGTTTTTCTAGTAATAATAATAATAATAATAATAATAATAATAATAATTTGATTCATACCTAACAAATATTTACTATATTAAATTACATGCCGCCAAAAAAAAATGTTTACATCAATTCTGGCAAAACTAGTTACCCATCTTACATAAGCGAGTATATAAAAAATAAACCCGCTCATGAGAAAAAATTGTCCATTGCATGACTGAACTTTTCATTGCATATACTACTCAATATATTTAAATTTACGACTAGCTTGGTATGTATATATCCAGTAGCAAGTGTATTTCCCTACACCATGTAACCTTCTCTTACATGAATACATACATACATCCAAGGCGTTAATTGCCACCGTTAAAATGTTGGCATCCTTGCTGTCAATCCTACCGTTATTACCTAATTCGTTATGGTAAGCTAAATATATTGTTCTAATTCAATATATATATACATTACTCTTCCCCATACGATAAACCGAAGAAATCGATGTATATTTACATGTTACCTGCTACAGTATGTAAATATCTGCAAAAATATACATATATATATATATATATATATATATATATATATATATATATATATATATATATATATATATATATATATATATATATATATTTTTTTTTTTTAATTCAACATGGATTTATTTATTGCATCTTTTCAATCGAAACCAACAAAAATTTTACAGAGCTTACAGCTAATAAATAAATTGATGCTCCGCGCCAGTGCTTAGAGCAAGTTTAGTTCAAGTATTATGTAAATTATGTAGAAAAAAAAATAAAAATAAAAATATTAATATAAAGAAACTCTATTTTTTTTAAAAAGTGGCCTTTTAAGTCGAGATGTATTCATCCTATGAAGCAGATTCCTTGCTAGTTCATTGGGATGACACTGAAGTTCGAATTGGTATTTTGTTTTTAAAACTGCTAGTTCTTCTTCAACGGGTGCTATATTAAGGTCGCGGTGAATATTTTCGTTTCTGACGAACCATGGAGCGCCGCTGTTTGATGCAGTAGTAGTGCCCCATATCTGAATACCATAAGTCCAAATCGGTTCAATTACAGCCTTGTATATAAGTACTTTATACTCTAATCGCAGTTTTGATTTTCGATTGGTAAGCCAATACAAGGAACTTGCCTTGAGTTTCATTTGCATTTTCTTGGCTTCTATATGTTTTTTCCAGGTGAGCCGTCGATCAAAATGCACTCATAAGTATATAACGTCTGTTGCTTGCGGGATTACAATGCCATTTAAGGAGACTGCCGGACAAGAACTGGGCTTAAGAGTAAATGTCACATGTAACTTTTTTGCTCATTTACTTTGATGCGCCAATCTGCTAGCCATCTTTCTATATTTTTAAGGTGTTCCTCTAAATCCCGGGAGGCTATCCGTGGATTTAAGTGAGAGCTCAGGATAGCTGTGTCGTCAGCGAAAGTCGAGGTAACGAGGTTTTTATCCGTTGGCAGATCGGAAGTGTACAGAGTGTAAAACATAGGTCCAAGCACACTACCTTGTGGTACTCCAGCCATAATTTCAAAGTCTGGCGTTACAAATTCTTTATATTTAACCCTAAATTTGCGATTTGTTAAATATGACTCCAGAATCTTATGCGAACTTTTTGGCAGAAGTTTTTTAATTTTATATATGAGTCCTTCGTGCCAGACTTTGTCAAAGGCTTGTGCGACGTGTAGGAATATTCCAGAGCAGTACATCCTCTGTTCAAATGCTCGCCTTATTTCAGAGGCAATACGGTGCACCTGCTCAAGTTCCATGATGTTTGCGGAAACCAAATTGGTGGTGAGGAATGATTAAATCGAGCTTTGGTGCTAATGTTTCCAGCAATAAGCGTTCGAGCATTTCAGAGAGCGTTGGCAGGAGACTTTTGGGCCGATAAGAAGATACCTGAGTAGGGTCTTTTCCGGGTTTTGGAATCATTATTATTTCCGATGTTTTCCATGTTGTAGGGAAGTAGCCCAGACGGAGTATTGCGTTAAAAATGTGTGTGAGATGTATTAGAGCTATTCGCGGCAATTCACTTACAATTTTATTGGTAATTAGGTCACAACCAGGTGCCTTTTTTGGGTTTAGACGCGTTGTACATACCCGTATAACTTCCTTTGGTTTGAAATGAATTGGTACTGCTGACTTCGTAATTGAAATGTTCTGTATGCTAGTGTTGTTGCAGGTCGGCGGGTTAGGTTGAAATACTGACCTCAGATGGGCTGCAAAGAAGTTGCCTTTTTCTTCTTCTGTTTTTGCCCAAATTCCATCGCTTTGTCTTAGAGGCGATTCACTATCTTTCGGTGTTTTAACCATTCTTGTCGCTCTCCAGAGTGAGTAATTGGTGACTTTGAGAGGAGCCAAATCTTCAAGGTACTTATTAAGGTTTTCTTCCTTTTCCTCCCGTAGAGTGTTTTTCAGCTGATTTTGTAATGACTTTAATTTTACTCTTAGTGCTGGAGATCTGTATTTTTGCCATTCACGCCTTAATCTCCTCTTTTCTCTAACGAGGCATTCCACATAGTGTGATGTAGTGTGTCTCGCGTTAGTTTTAGTTGGGTTTTGTGCGGGCGTGGCACTAATAGCAGCTGCTTTTATTATTGAACCAAGAGCCTGCGTCGCTGATTCAATGTCCTCTCCACTCTTACGTTTTGTTTTAACGCACACGTGGGTACTAATATATTTGCGATATTTGAGCCAGTTTGTTTTCTTGGAGGTCAGTTTTATTGTTTTTTCAATGAACTCTGGTCTTTTTTTTAAATATATTTTCACCGGTGAGTGATCGGATGATAAGTCGAAACAGGGCTCGGTTTCCAAGAACACCTTTCAATATTTTTAGTAATGCCAAAGTCAATAAGATCGGGAATTTTTCTTTGATCAGTTGGCCAGTATGTAGGTTTTCCAGATGATACAAAGTCTAGACCATTCCGAGGGTCTATCAGCGCATTAAACAATTGCTTCCCTTTAGGGTTGATTAGCCGTGAGCCCCAGTAGGTATGTTTAGAATTGAAGTCTCCGGCAGAGAGAAATTTGTTACCGAACGATTTAAAGAAAGAAACAAAATCGGTTGTGGAAATAGGAAACCTAGGAGGACAATAGACTGATGAAATTATTATTGGCTCACCCCAACACTGTAAAGAGATGGAAGTAGAATGGATATACATATATGCATACCCATTCCTCTTAACTAGAATACTTACTTCTTTAAATATACGTTCGCACATTCATTCTATATATTATACACATATATACATATATATATATATATATATATATATATATATATATATATATATATATATATATATATATATATATATATATATATATATATATATATATATACTTACTTCACCAGCGGTTCCGTTGCCTGACGTTAACGCTTACGCGTCGGATTTCAGTGCATAAACTGCATTTTAATTAAAGTTTTATATTACTTACCCACGACTGTCTTATGATTTTATTTTGAATTATTATTTAATATTTAAAAAAATATACATTTTTCTCTAAGGTGCTTCATTCGGCTACAGTGCCTAATAAGCATACTTACATTACGTCAATTTTATTCGCCCGAGTTTAATTGGCACACTTCTACTGGCATTGACTTGTAAAATCGGCGCTGTGTGTGTTATTTGCTATACACACGTACATGTTTACGTTATTATTCTTCTGTTTACACTTGTAAAACACTGCCAACACATGTCTCTAATTGTGTGGCGTTGTATGGAATAATTTCAACAAATTATTATGTAGCTTCTTATTCTTGCCCTTAATTGTTGTCTCATACGTCAACAGAGACGGTCGGTCAGCATTTTTACCAAATCGCGAGTCAAAATTTCCTTCAAACCAATAGAATCTTCTACAATAGTGCAAAAGTGTAGTGATCGGTGAGAACCTAGTTCACGATTACTAGCTGGGACACATAATTTAAATATATTTTTAACAATAATTAGAAAACAAAAATACACAATTGAAATACAAACAACAAAAAACAACATAACTAAAATGAGTGTCTCTCACACTCACCAGCAAAAACGATAACAACAAAGACATCTATTCCTTAACCCATCTTCTACACTGCTAAGTAAATTTCGAACCACCACACCAAAAAAGAACTATTCCACAATGCACAAATTGCCAAAAATATGGACAGACTAAAAACTATTGTACTAAAGACCCTGTGTGTGTGCAGGTAACCACAGCACAAGTAAATGTAATATCCAAAGCGATATGAGACAGCAAATTAAATATGCTCTCTGCAATGAAAACCACACAGCTAACTACAAAGGCTGTATGCTTTACAAATCACTACAAATTAAAAAATATCCAACTTTACGTAAAAAAGAAATCCCTCCAACTCAAGAACAAAATTTTGCTGAACCATCTATAAAAATACCCACAGTACAAACACATCAAAACTACACACCTATAATGTCATATGCTAAAGTAGGAGCGATAAATACAGCAGCAGACTTAAGTCAAAAGCTTAACGCAGCAGCAAACAGCATGACACCAACACAGAATAACGACGATCTATCAGATTTAAAAATAATGATGAAACAATTAATAACTCAAATGACAAGTATGATGAACATTGTGACACTGCTTGTATCAAAACTAGATGGGTTCCAGATATAACATAACTTTTGCTATTTGGAACGCCAATGGCCTATCACGCCACTTAATAGAACTTAAAACGTTTATGTACGAAAATTCAATCGATATTATGCTAATATCTGAAACGCATACTATTGATAGAAGCTATAATGACATACCAAACTATAACATTTATTATACACATTATCCTGACAATCGAGCCCACGGAGGGACAGCAATTATATAAATCACATCATATCCAAACAACCTCAATAGAGATAAGTGACTTGAGAGGGCCAATTACTGTGCCAGCTGTATACTGTCCACTCAAACATAACAACACAAAGGCTCAATACATAGACTATTTAAAATCATTGGGTAGTCGTTACATAGCTGGAGGAGACTATAATACAAAAAACTCCATATGGGGCTCAAGACTGACAAACGTGAAATGCCGCCAACTACTAGACGCTATAAAAGAGAATAATAGTCGCTTTATTAGCACGGGAGAACCAACTTATTGGCCAACAGACAACAAAAAATTATCTGATTTAATTGATTTATGTGTTACAAAAAACATATTGCACGACCACTTAACAATAAAAACATGTCTAGATTTATCATCAGACCATTCTCCAATTCTATTGACCCTTCAAAGCACACCGGATACAAAAATAGCTGCTGGCTTATATAACTACAAAACCGACTGGAACAACTTTCGCCAATTAATGGAAAATGAAATGACAACAAACATTTCATTGAAATCTGATAAGGAACTTGACACAGCAATAGCATACCTAAATGACAACATCGTCAAAGCAGCAACTCAATCAACCCCAATTCTAAGCCCATCCCAAATTACTACTGTCCCAGCTAACATTAAGCATAAAAAAAGACAAAAAGGAAACTCAGGAAAAGATGGCAAGGCACTAGACACCCAGACAACATAGCCAAATTCAACAAAGCGGCAAATGAACTGAAGATAATATTGAAACAATTGGAGGAGAAAAAATTTGAAAGTTACGTAAAGAGCTTAGGAACGACAACATCAACGAACTACTCATTATGGAGGGCAACCAAAAAACTAAACAGTGCAATACCACATAAATCCCCCATAAAAACACTAGATAATACTTGGGCAAAAACGAATAAACACAAAGCAAATACTCTTGCAAAACATTTTGAAACGGTATTCAGAAACGACATGGACAATCAAATTACCGAGCTTACCAATACCGAAAGTACCCGAAACACTGCAATAAAAATGACAACGATATCAGAAATCAAGAATCAAATCAAGAATTTAAAAAACAAAAAGGCACCTGGATATGATCTTCTTAACGGAAAAATACTGAAAGAACTACCTGACATAACAATAGTCTATATTAGAAATGTATTTAATGCTATAATAAGGCTTAACTATTTTCCAATCTTGTGGTAGGTAACACAAATAACAGCTATCCCAAAGCCAAATAAGGACGCAACAAGAACCAGTTCATATCGACCTATCAGTCTCTTGCCAACTCTTTCAAAGATATTTGAAAAAATATTATTTGACAGAATTGAGCCTATCTTGATACAACAAAAAGCTTTGCCAAGCCATCAATTCGGCTTTAGACGAAACCACTCAACTGTGCAACAAGTTCATAGAGTTGTGAACAAAATCATGGATGATATTGACAAAAAGAAGTACTGCGTGGCTGTATTCCTGGACATTGCGAAAGCGTTTGACAGAGTGTGGCACAAAGGACTTCTGAATAAACTAAATAATATTCTACCTTTAAACTATTATTACTTGCTAAGCAGTTATATCACCAACACATACTTTTACATTAAATATGACGATGAATGCTCTGAGATCCAAACAATGACAGTGGGAGTGCCTCAAGGCAGTGTGCTGGGTCCACTCCTATACCTAATATACACTGCAGACATTCCAACCCCAAAGACACAAGGAACCATGATAGAAACATTCGCGGATGACACGGTCCTCTTAGCATCCAATCAAGACGAAAAAGCGGCGACAGACATACTTCAACAAATAATTAAAAATATAGTCTTGTGGTTCGAGAAATGGGGAATAGAACTAAACAAAGAGAAAACTGTCCAAGTACTATATACGAATAGAAACTCTGCTAAACACCCACTTACAATAAAAGACGAAATTATAAAAATTTGCCCAGCGCAAAATATCTTGGCATAGCAATCGACGCAAAACTTACATGGAGACAACATATATTAAATAAACGAAATGAAATAAAAAGTAGATTCAAACAATTAAACTGGTTACTAGGACTTAGTTCAAAGTTATCACTGTATAATAAAAGAATGATATATACATCAATGATAACACCCATCTGGAAATATGGGATCGAAGTATGGGGGACAGCAAGCAAAACGAATATACAACTGATTCAAAGAACACAATGCAAAATACTGCGGACAATAACAGAAGCCGACTGGTATATAAGATATGAAAACATACACCACGATCTCAACATTGACTCGGTGGAAGACACTATTAAAAAATGTAGCAGGAAATACACAGAGCGCCTAAAAATTCATCAAAACCGAGACGTGCGCCAATTGCCGGCAATGGAAAGACTGGCCGTTGATAATGAAAATGACTGTAGGAAAAGCTAACATCGGTAATGAACCGTTAATCAGTCGAAAAAAAGCATTCTTCCGTAGAACATATTAAACTTGGACTTATAAAACAGTTTGTTTAAGCTTTAGATAGGAATCGCGATTGCTTCAAATATATTTGCCAATCATTTCCTGGTCTCAGTATACAAAAGTTAAGAGCAGTAAAAAACTCTTATGAAAAAACGATGAAGGCAAAACCATATGACTCAAATTGAATTGTAAGCAAGCTTTGCACAGTTGTCAAATATTTTTTGGGGAGTTACAAAGCCAAAGAATATTCCAAAATAGTGGACAAAATGCTCCATAATTTTAAAAAACTAGGACCTAATATGAGTGTCAAATTTTATTATTTGCACAGTCGTTAAGATAAATTTCCTGACAACCTGGGTGATATTAGCGAAGGACAGGCGGAACGCTTCCACCGGGACATCAAGATTATGGACGAAAGATATCAAGGCCGTTGGGATCGCCATATGATGGTAGACTACTCCTGGAACTTGAAAGAGACTGTCTGTACCAAAAACACCATAGAAAATCCCATACAAAACGTTTTTCTTAACTCTTATTGATATGTTTATTTTTTATGGTTCATTTTATTATTCTTTGTATCATTTATAGCACTTTGTTTCAAATCATTCTATAATTTTAAAATAAACGTTTTAAAAAATATTCTCTTTTTTATTTAATTTTCAGTATAAACAGAAAGAAAGTCCAAAAGTAAAGTCAATACAACAAAAATATTAATATTTTTGTATTCAGCAGTCCAAAAGTACCTAAAATTGCCTAAAAAATACCATGCCGCAGAATCAGTGTTTTCCTGTATAATCAGTTCATTGCAATTCAGCTTCAAGTGGTTCCATGAAAGGACTTTATACTTCCTTGTGAAGAGTATCATGTCAGTTTTGGCAGCGTTTACCCCAAGACTTGCTTTATTTGCCCATTGATGTATCACTGTAAGCGTATTGTCTTACTGATGGTATCTAGGCAAAGTTACTTCCAAGCTTGAGAACATGTCTCAGCACTTTAGCTTAGCTAATTTCGGTTAACTTTTTATGTTGTTCTGTTAAAATGTGCCTTGTTAGCACATTTTCGAAAACAGACCTCTTATTGACTTCCTATAAAACCGTGCTTTTGCTTGTATTTTAACACAGTTAAACTTCACCAACCACCATGAACACCAAACTTGGACATTGCATGTTGGACTTCAAGCAGGTAATCAAAACCCTGCTTGAAGAATCGGTGCCCCTGATACACCCCGCTTGCGCTGCACTAAGCCTGGAAGAACACCGCCGCCTAATGGATCTACCCCGCGGCTCCTACACACCGACAAACGCCATCCTCAACAACTACCTAAAGGAGATTGATAACCAATGGGATTACCCGGAGGCAGTGGAAGCCTGCTGGAAACTCCTGCTTACGTCAAGACTCAACCCGGAAGAACAGGGAGTCGAGAGAGTCCTGGGGCAACTCCTAGTTGTGCTGCACCGGGCGCACGAAATGACCGTGCCCGGATTCCCACCCGGGAATCCAATCTTAATTACCAAATTCTACCCCTAAAAAAAAAAAATTGAATAAACAAAAGAAAATAAAATATAAAAAAAAACTTGATCCTTGACTACTTATTTTGTAATTACCACTCACAGATATCGAGTAAGTATGCCATCTCTCTCCTAATGCCCTTATGCTCCCTATCCACTAGCGGTTCAATCGCCTGGTCACAATGCTTATGCCTCAAACTGCCGTATGTGTGTATGTATTTAATATACATACATACCCATTCCTCATACCCATTCCTCATAACTAGCATACTTACCTTTTTTTTTTAAAAATATACATTCGTACATTCATTCTTTATCTCATACACATATGTATATAAATATATATACTTACTTCACCAGCAGTTCCGTTCCCTGGCGTTAACGCTCAAGCGTCAAAATTCAGTGCATACACCGCCGTATTTATGTACGTACATATTCGAAGTTTAATATTACTTACCCACGACTGTCTTATTATTTTATTTAATTTTTTAATTACGTGCAATGAACCCGTTTATTATTGTAAAACAAAAAAATATTTTTCAAACAAAAAACAGATTTTCATTACGTCAATTTTACTTGCCCGAGTTTAAGTGGCACACTTTTACTGGCATTGACTCTGAAAATCGGCGCTGCGTGTGTTATTTGATACACACACGTACATGTTTACTTGTTACTCTTGTGTTAACATTTGTAAAACACTATTAACACATGTCTTTAGTCGCGTGGTCTAATGTGGAATAATTTCAACAAATTATTATGTAGCTTTTTATTTTTGCCCTTAATCGTTATGACTGTTGTAACTGGGCTTCGGATCTCTGCTACTACATACGGACCTATCCACACAGGTGAGAATTTGTTTCTCCTAGCCTGATTCTTCATGAGTACTTGATAACCCACGTTAAAAACGACTGGGTTTAGTACCTTGTTATAGGCTTCCCTGGCTACTCGTTTAGCACAATCCTGGTTTTCTCTGACCAACTCGTGCGCTCGCTGTAGCTGATACTTTTGCACTTTATTCGGGTCATCAGCATTGTACACTGGCGCACATTTGCGCTTCAGATTTGCTGGCATGTTAAAATCAAACCCGTAGAGCGTCTTAAACGGAGTTTGCTTCGTTGATACATGCACAGTATTGTTGTGTACATGCATTGCAGTGGTCAACCATTGATCCCAATCGAGCCGTCTTCTTTGGCAAAACTGCGCAAGTACTCGGCCAGAGGTCGATGACTACGTTCCAATGAGCCATTCGCCTGTGGATGATATGGTGTTATATGCCTTATGTGACTTCTTGATTCCCAGCATTTTACAAGTTTCTGAGAATAATTTCGATACGAAATTGGAATCATTGACGGTTATCAAGACCTTATATGTACTTGTTTCCCGAAACTGTCTCAGGTAGAATAACTACAATATCCATATGAACTTTATCAAATGGCTGTTTTGGTGTGTCAGTTAACACTATTGGCATCTTTGTCAGCCTTGAACTTTTGTTGGCCTGACATTTGGGCAATTCCTTATATATTTTTTTTATATCTCGGAGCATACCTTTCCATCCGTATACTCGCCTAATTCTGTCATGGGTTTTCCAGAATCCCTGATGTCCACCTAGGGGTGAATCATGAAAACCCTTTAACACAGTTGGATATCTTTTTTATCCTCCAGCCATTCCACACTACTGGCTCTTTGTTCATTAGCAGCGTCACCTGCATTGCTAACATTTCTTGTTGCATCAATTTTATCCCCTTGAATTCTCTCGGCCTTCTCCTTATCTGACCGTGCCTTGGCCCTCGTTTGCACTACTGATACCTTCAGTGCCTGCGGTACTCTGGTGAGTGCATCCGCATTCAGATTCTTTTTCCCAGGTTTGTATATGATTTCAAAATCTCACTCAGACAATTTGTGTCTGAACCTAGCTAGCCTAGACGTTTGGTCTTTCAAATTGGCTATACCTCTCAACGGCTGGTGATCAGTATATATTTTAAATGGGCGTCCTAGCAAATATGCTCTAAAATTCTTTGTAGCCCACACTATGGCTAGGAATTCCTTTTCTATTGTGGAGTATCTTTTCTCCGTATCGCTAATCGCTCTGCTTGCGAATGCTATTGGTCGGTCATTACCGACTTCCCCTTGTGACAATACTGCCCCTAATGCTTCATTGCTAGCATCAGTGGTCAACAAAAAAGTTTGTTCAAAGTCGGGGTATGCCAAAATTGGTGGCGAGCTAATTATCTCCTTTAGCCTCTCGAATGCTCGCTGACAGCTCTCTGTCCATTCGAACTTTGCTTCTTTTCGTAGCAACTTATTTACTGGCAACGCAATTCCGGCTAGTCCTTCTACGAACTTTCTATAATAGTTCACTAGTAATAGGAATGCTTGCACTTTCTTTCTATTTCTTGGAACCGCTAAATTTTTAGCGCATTCCACCTTCTGCGGGTCAGGCAGTGCTCCTGCTTCTGAGCAACGATGGCCTAAATAAACCACCTCTCTTCGCAAAAATTGACACTTCTCCGTGTTCAATTTCAAATTGTGTTCTCGTAATTTCTGGAGCACCTTGCACAAGCGTTGCGAATGCTGCTGCAAGTTCTTCCAATAAATTACAATATCATCCAGATACACAAAACAATCTAACCCTGGCAAGCCTGTTAGCACATGGTTCATTAGCCGTTGGAAGGTAGCCGGTGCTCCTGTTAATCCAAACGGCATTCTATTAAACTCATAATGGCCTAAACCGGTGCTGAACGCGGTTTTCTGCTTATCTTGGGTATCCACCAGAACTTGGTGGTAGCCACTCGCTAAATCAAACGTAGAAAAATATCTACTATGCCCCAATTTATCCAGAATCTCTATCCTTGGTATCGGGAACACCTGCTTGATAGTGGCGTCGTTCCATTTCCTAAAATCGACGACCATTCTCCACTTCTTCTGACCGTGAGCACCTCCCTTCTTTGGTACCAAAATTATTGGTGAGTTCCAAGGCGAGATACTCGGTGAGATTATGTTATCTGCTAACATTCCCTGCAATTGCCTATTTACTTCATCTTTGTGAGCTTGTGGCAATCTGTACTGTTGCTGGTTTATTGGTGGTTGATCCACTCTGGTAGGTATTTCATGCTCTACCTCAGGTGTATACGTCAGCTGGTCTCCTTCCAGCAAAAATATGTCATGGAATGACGTACAAATGGCTTCTATTGATGCCTTCTCTTCTAAATTTACGCTTGGGTCTAACTTCAGTGATTCTAGCACTCTCTCCATCCTTTCTTATATCTACCTGCTTAATCTGATTAACCGATCTATAATTCGGTTCTTTAAAATTATCGTAGCTAGTGAACTTAAGCTTAAAATCCTTATCTATACAGTAGTCCTCTTCTGATGCGTTCAGTACGCAAGCGTACACCTCACCCTTGTCAACGTGTGCTATGGTCTCTCCCATATATACGCCATCCGCTAGCTGCTGCTTGTGCAAAACAAGAGTCCTATGTTTCGTGTTTACACGCATAGTCACTACTGTGGTTGACCTTGCATTCACTACCTCCATACAATTCTTAACCCTATTCACGGTTCCTTCCTGCCACGACTTTAATGGAAGAGTAAGGATTCTATTCTTATTATCATCATAAAATGATCACTACTTTTCTAGCGCATCCAGTTTGGTTCGGCCCCAAAGATTATCGCTGCCAATTATCCTATTGGCAGGGATACCTTCCCTTCCACTGCGTGCACTCTAAAACTCATGCCCTTAACTTATGCCCTATTCTGAGCGACCCCAGTGTCCTGATGCAACCTCCAAACGCTCCATTAAGTGTTCTTACATCTTTTGGGTTAACAACTTGTCCTTTCCGTAAAACACTAGATTTTACGAGGCTGGTGTCCGCCCCTGAGTCTACCAAAAGCACTAGCTTTCCACTAGCTGCCTCCTTGCAGGGTATCTCGATAAAAGCATCACCTATTCTCCTCACAACGAAACAACGCCCTTTTGATTCCAAAATGGACGCGTATCTACTTCCTAACTCTTCAAATTGTTTTCTCCATGCACCACAGTTATCCCTTACAATCCTATACTCCCTCAAAATTACCGTGAATATCTTAACTATGCATCCTCGTGCCACGTACGCGGCGATTGGCGTATACTCTCTAACCTTATTAAAACTTAATCTAAGTACTAGAATCATCACAGTTACCCAAATCAACACGCAATCAAAAACTTTTTCCCGGAGAGACTCTTGCTCCTCCGTATCTTGAACCATTCTTCTTACATTACTCGGTACGTGGTATTGGAGAGCTTCTTGCTCCTCCTTCTCCTGGACTGTAATTCCCACATTACCAGTCACACGTACCTCTGGCCTAACTGTTACTTCCTTTCTTTTGGCTTTCCAGTCTACTGGCCTCGACTGGGCCGCTGGAAGTTTCCCTGGTTCCTTTGTTGGAATTGTTTATCCCTGCATTCCGCTGCCCGATGTCCCATTCGTTCACATGAGAAGCATTTCAACTCCTGTTGGGTGTGGCCTATCCTTGGTTCACTTCTGGAATTCCAAATTGGTCGCTGCTGGCCACTCCTAGTGTTGAAAGGATTTCTTCCTTGGTTAATTCTTTCCGCTGGGTTAACTCGGGAACTACTACCCCTGCCGTCCCTCAAGGGTGGGTCCGGGCGCCTCATACTTGGCTGCCTTCTACTCTGAGTCCATTCTGTGTCTCTTTGGCACTGTCTACTTGCCTCATGACCATATGTTTGGTTTCATACAGTAGGGCGTGTTTTTGCGTGTAATGCACTCATCCCTTGTATGCCTCCACTTATTGCAGAATGAACAGACCGGTTTGCTTGACGCAACTCCCCTTCTGTTCGTCTCCCGTCCCGCTTTGCACCGGTGTCGTAAGTTCCTTCATGTGTGCGTGAGTCTGTCACGCTTCTCTGCATCTTGCTACAGCCACAGGTTCGTCCTGCTTGTTAAATACGGCATTTACTTCACTGGCACTAGGTTGACTTCTTTCCACCAGAAACTGCGCCCTGATGGCTTCCTCTACCAACTTCTCCAGAGTCCCGTTCCGAATACCCAGCATGTGCACCCTTAACTCAGGCTCCCTCAGTCCCACTACAAAAGCTGTCAGTACCGACTTGTCAACCTCATATAGCAGCGCCTTGTCATCCACACCCTTGTATTTGCCACGAACGATTTGCGTCGCACACCCCTGCAATGTGCTCAATCGCCTAGCAAAGACTTGTATCTTTTCGCCTGCCAACTGCCGAGCCACCCTGATTTCCTGAGTGACTTCTTCCAACGTTCTCGTTTTCAAGTACGTTTTCTTTATTAATGTATACAATCCTTCCACGCTACTAAAGCTTTTTGGAAAAACCAGATTGTACGCATCCCCAAACAACCTCTGTTTCACACAATCGAAAAAGTCTTGCAATTCGTCAGGACGAATACTCCTCTTTGCTATTTCACGCCTCTGGATAAATCGATGAACCTCCGATCTTAAGTCCACCGACTCAGCACCAGTAAATACTGTTACTAGCCTGGACACGGTCTAGGAGATATACTCGATACCCATTTTATTTATTCTTGTTTTACTTATGGCTGGTAAAACTTGAGCGTTGCCTTTTTGGGTGGCTTCCAAATTCACTTCTCCCGGATCTGAGATGTACTTGACCAGTGACGGAATCAAACTTATTAATATTCGACCTTTCGCTCGTACAGGCGAAACACTGCTCACAGTATTTGGGCTTTGCTGCACTGCTATAGCTTCAGGGTCGTTTGGCGGATATACCTAATTTTTATTATTTATCGGACTTCCCGGCGAAAAAGGTTCGACACCGATCTCAGATGCGCCAAACAACAATTCCGATTCCCTCTCTTCACTCAATACTAATCTGGGCTTTACCACACGACCTATCCCTTCCGGAGTTAAATATTCCGGCCAGCGAACTTCTGGTAGCAAAGCTAGTACTGTTTGCGTATGTATCTGAGAGGTTGAAGCCGATCTTACTCTTGCTGACTTAGCAGTTGCCCCGATTATCTTAAGCTCTAGATTTTCCCTCTCCAGATACGATGCAGCTTCCTCGGTTTCTCGGAGATGCCTGATGATGAAAGTTCTCTAGTTTTATTCTCGAGAAATTCCGTATTTGTCTTCAACTCTTCTGTGTCCCTAAATACTTGAAAAAACTTCTCCTCCGTTCGACTCTGAATAGTCGCTATTGCTTGGTCTGTTGCTTCCAAAGTTGACAAGTTTCCACCTCGCTAGTCTACAGAGTACCTGGCCTTCACTTTTGCTCGTTGCCGCTTCCAATTGATCTAACAATTTTTCTGCAAACAATTTTACCTCCGTCTGTAAAGACCTTAACTTGTCTTGAGCCTTGTCCTCCTGCGAACTAGGACTATCTTCTTGTGCTTCCAGCTCTTCCAGATCCAATCTGAACTTGGTCAACCAGTCCCGTGTTAAACTGTTGACATATAGCGGATAATCCTTGACAAAGTACTCTTTGTCACCACAACACTCCTTAAAATTTAACAACTCCTCGTTGTTATTATTGAATGTCTTCAACAAGGCTTCTAGTTCTGCTATGCGCTTCTTGTAATACTCTCTATTCTTTCATGCCTTATTATCTTTCCTACAATTCCTTATTCTCTTCTGGATTGCCTCGCTCTGCAGCTTTTGAGCTTCTAGCAATCTTACAGCTACTCTCGGCGCTTCCATAGACTGAACAAATTCTTATCTATGAAACTGTGAATTCCAAAATCAAATTTCAAAAATAATAAATGCTACAACTTGCTTTGTTCTTTTTTTATTATAAAACTTTATTAATCACTAAATAATTGTTTTCAATTAGTGGTGACACTTAAACTAACAAATTAATTGCATAACAATGATACTATTCTTATAGCATCCCACGTCTCTTGTATTGGTGCTCCTCCAATTGGCATCCCTCTTGCCACAATTTATTTGCCTTCTCCCACGGCATAGGGACCTCCACAGTTTCTTGCTTTTTTAGTATCTCTCTTAAATACGCCAATCGCTTCCGTTGCCGCTTTTGCTCTCCTCCTCTTTTCCTAATTCCAAAACGCTTTCCGTTCTTAAGTAACGACGATATGTTCTTCAGCTGTCGTTCATTGTTTCGAGGTTCATTTCCAAAATTCGTTTTCTTTAAAATAAAAGAAAAATTGAGGTTTAACATGGAACTCTTCCAGGTACAATCGATGGATCAATGTTATATTCAATACAACTAAAATTTGCCCCTTAATACTAAGCACCTAACTTTCAATTTGTTTTGATTATACTCTCACTAAACACGATTTCGTTTCTACTTTTCTTTTTCATTAAGCGTATCATTTGACGCGAAAATTTATGATTTCATATACTAAAACGAGAAATAGTATACCAATAAGTTTTAAGTTTTATTATTTAATAAAACAAACATGATTCCATACAGGAAGACAACTGTAGTGTAATGCCGCGGAAAAAATAAAATTACTAGTATAAAAATTATACTCAATTAATTGCGCAACTTCTGAGGGCAAATACAAAAAACAATTACAAGCTTTGTTGAGTTGCTTTGCTTCTCCGTGCAAAATATTATCTTTTCAATCGTAGTTTCGGAACTACTCAAAATTTAACGAAACAACCCGTGTTGTAAGTACTTCTAGAAGTATTATTTCCTAATACCCTACGCTTACAATGTCAAATAATTAAATTACTTTATTTTGATCTTTAGACAACATCAATTGCAACAATTTAAATTAAAAACAATTCACATGTCTCCAGTATAAATTACATGACTTTATAAACAATATAAATGTCCCTCACGACAAACAAACGCAAAGCCCCTACACAAAAAATCCTCACAGCCCCAACACGGTTTATGGTTGCCCATACAAAGCTACGTGCAACAGCGCGAACGCGCCTATAGGTTGCGACTACTTTGACCAGCGCTACGGTGCCTTCAGGGTCGCAGAAGTATCTACTTAAATTACGCTACTATACACTCTACTCACCATTATTTTATACGATGACATCTCCGCCTCCAGGTCCTTTGTCCTGGTGTTATCCTTGGGATTTTGTTGCAGGATGCTTCACTGCGTCAGGGTTCCTTGGCTTGGGATTCCTCCTGTAGGTCCTCTAGACCGGCTGCGCCAAAATTTTGGGGTCCTTCGTTGCTTGTCGGGAGACGTCCTTTCTCGGTTCGCTGGGCGCGTGGCTGAAAACTTCAAGACACTTGAATAAGCACTTCACCACTTTTGGTTTGAAAAAACAAGAAACTTTATTCTTAAAATACTAGTTCTTATATACTATTTACAAAGAACAATTATAGTCTACGTATAAACTTTTCTGGTGTTCCAGTTACGCAATTCTTGTTTGGTGTCAGTTGCTCAAGCCAACTGACCTACTGAAAGTAAAAGTGTCTTCGGTGCATTCTAAATGCCGCTCGTCAGCTTGACTGCGGAACTGTGACACCCTAAAAGTTTACATCATAATTAATACATAAATACTGTTCATTTACAATATTTGCACTCTAAAAATATGTGCTCTCTTAATGAATTTAATAGGAGCCGGTGCTGTGAGTCAACTACGCATAGGTAGCTTGAATCTAACTCACAACAGCTGATGACGATTGGGACAGGTCTTTTCCTAGTTTCGGGATCATTGAGATTAATGAAACTTTCCACGCATTAGGAAAATATCCTATGGGCAACAAGTCATTAAATAGTGAAGTAAGTAAGATGATAGCCATTTGGGGCAACTCCTTCATCATTTTTCCAGTAATGAGGTCGTAACATGGAGCTTTGTTAAGAGCAAGGTTACTAATTGCATTACTTAGTTTTTTTGGTTTTAATTTAAAAGGCGAGCATTTTGTATCTGGCGAGGGGATTAATATTGGGTTATTGGTATTGCGAGGTGGGTTGAGGGTAAAAAGATATCTTCAATGTTCTCCGAAGACAGCAGACTTTTCATCATCGCCATTGTTCTTAATTTCCTGGTAAACAGGGCAACCTCTGTAGTTGGCAGTATGGTTACCACCACAATTACTGCACTTTCTAGCAGCTCTGTCAGTTTTAGTCTTCGTACATTCTGATGTGGGCTGTAAATCACCACAGGCAACACATACACTACGAAGAGTGCAGTAGGACCAAATTCTTGGCAATTAGGGCCGTTTCGTTTGAAAGGCTCCTCCACTTTAATTCTACGATGCATAAGATAGCGGAGATTATAAATACCATGCACTTCTCCTTTTTTAAGCTTTTGAGTTTCACGGTCCAATTCTACGCAAAGCAATGGCTGACGGATTCTGTTGCGATTTATTATATTTATAATAGACTCCGAAATTAGTTTCAATTAGTGGACTTGGGTTGCCTGTATGTGGTGTAGATTCCGACGTCCAAATCGATGAAGAATCGAACGTGTTGATGATCACACATAAATATTTCTTCTGAAATGTTGTCTTTGATGCAGTTTTTTAGCAAGTTATTGCTTAGGGTAATCTTCAAAACCGCTTCCCTATTGCTATTTCTAAATGTAGGTTTATTTCCTGTATTTAAGATTACTAATTTGCTACATTTTATAAATTCAAAAAGGCACTCAACACTTAGATTTATGTCCGTATTAACCCATATCATGTGGTGGGCATTGGCATCACTGCCCACAATTATGTGATTGTTGTTCTTGCTGCTGTGGTAGGAAGGCTGAGGATATTGTTATCTCTATCCCACCTGCCGTAGTAGGTACTTCGATCCTTACAGCGCTGGTGCTGCAATTTGTTTGGTTTTGGTGGATTTGTTACCTGCCTTGAGACTAGTAAGTTATTGTTACTGCGAGGTGGGTTTGGATTAAAGACATTTTTCAAACATTCTGCGAAGCATCAGATGTTTCTGCACCACTTCTTGCCCGTATTTCGTTTGTTATTCGAATGGATGAAATTTGGCGCCTAGATGATTTCATTTTCAGGATACATATCCACAGGGAGTAGTGGGTAACGTCACTTGGAGAAAGATTTTGTATATACCGATCGAAAGTGCACTATGATTCTTGACGCAAGCCTTTTCTTAGGTTTTCGCTGGCAATTGATAGCTTCTTTTCTAGGAAAGAAGATCTGAATTTTTGCCATTCTTGACGTGTCCTCCTTTTTTCAGTTAGGAGAAGCTTAATTTGAGTTGAAGTTTTTGGGTGTCTAACGTTGTCATAGTTGCTGTCAGGCTAGTACGAGGCGTGAAGCACAGCTAGTCTTAGGGTATATGTAAATAACTCAATAACTATTCCTAATTCCTCTTTAGTTTTGAGGGGGATTAAAAATGAGGTGACTGCTAACGTATTTTCTGTATTGCAGCCAGTGAAATCGATGTAGGGCGTAATTTGAAGTATATTATAATATGGGAGTGATCTGAAGAGAGGTCGAAAAGTTGTTCCACTTTTTATTGCTCTTGTTTTAGGATTCAAGAAACCCCAAAATCAATTATATCAGGGATCTTGCGTCGGTCTGCTGAGCAGTACGATGATTGACCTGAAGAGATAATATATATCTTGTTGTCAGTAAGCATGAACTTCTACAATTATTTTCATTTTGGTAGCCGTGAGCCCCAGTGGGTGTGTTTAGTACTGTAATCACCAGCAGCTATAAAGATTCTTCCCAGTGTAGAAAAAAAGTCTGCAAATTGATTTTTGTTGATATGCTGAATTTTAGACGACAGTACAAAACTGTTATGTTATCCTCCCAACCGAACAAACAAATTGATGTTGCTTGAAGGTACTCCTTGTATTCTTTCATTGCAAAATGTTTTTATTCTATTTTTGATTCAAATTCCAGTACCACCATTTGCTTTAGCAGTGAGAAGCTTTCTATCATACAATTTATAGCCTGCAATACAAAAATTGTGCTTTTTGATTACATGTGTTTCAGATATGAGAAGTAAGTCGATTTCTTTCATACGTAAATAGTTATTGACTTCTAGCTTATGCTGGCTTACACCGTTTGCATTCCATTCAGATTTTCAGCACATTCAATTTCTGAGGTAACAGAAGCTGCATGAGCTGATTTCGGTTTCTCATAATTTCTTGTGTCATAGTGTGTACTGAAGTCATGAACTGACTCATTGCTATAATTTCTTCAAAGTTATGATGATTTGTACCGCTATCCATTTCAGGGTCGGTCCCTGACTTAAGCATCCCTGAGTACGTTGTCCCTATGTTGGAGTATCAAATTGGCTTCTTCTGTGAAATGCAATGACAGGAATATTTGAACTAATCTTTATTCTAATTTCCTGGTAAACAGGATTGTGATTGGGAATATGGTTACCACTATAATTACTGCATTTTATAGTAGCCCTGTAAGATGTAATCTTCATACATTTTGATGTAGGATGTAAATCACCACAGGCAATACATACACTATGAAGTGAGTGTGCAGTAGGGTCTATTGTGCCAAATTCTTGGCAATTAGTACATGGTACTAGACCGTTCCATTTGAGGGCTCCTCTACCGTAATTCTACGATGCATAAATATAGGTAGGTTATATATACCATGCATTTCCCATTTTTTAAGCTCGGCGCGAAACAGTAGCTGGAGGATTTTGTTGTGATTAATGATATTTGTAATTGAGCGAGCTACGAACCCTACATTATGTAGTGCTTCTTTGAATTCAGCGGGGGAATATCTGCTTCTAGTCCCTTTATAACAATGGTAAGGCCCTTACTACTTTTGAGCAGATAAGTGTAGTAGCTTTTTTATCTGTTATTACCACCCTATTCCCCACGCTATATATTTGAATAGCAGCTTCTAGTCCTTTTATAACAATGGTAAGGCCGTTACTACTTTTGAGCAGATATGTGTAGTAGCTTTTTTATCTGTTATTACCACCCTATTCCCCTCGCTATATATTTGAATTTTCATTTTATGAATGTTACCTTTAACGAGCGGGGCGATATGAAGATTTTTTTACCTATAGGTTGTTCAGCTACCATGCCTCCTTTTATCATAGACTTTATGCGGCGCTTCTGCGCTCCAATGATATATTCATATTTCTTCTGAGTGGCGTTATTCCCTGCGCTTGCGTCGCTAGCACTTCGTTCCATGGGAATCTGAGTGCTGCTGGTACAAGGGGCGTGGGGACCCTGTGTTGGGTGTTGAAGGATGACGGGGACATCCATGAGCTCGTCATCACCGGCTATTTCTATGGCATCATCGTTTCCGGCGTTAACTGGCGAACGGAGTAGAGTTTCTTCATCTGACTTCATTGGAAGACTGTTGTTATTAATTTACATATTTACAAGGTGAGAATAGGATGGTAAATTTTGTCTGAGCACCCATACAAACATAGGCTACTTACTATGGAAGGGCACCCGGTATCCCAAGGGAAACTCGTTTGCGATGCAAATGTTTCAGTTCCCTGCATCATTCAGCCCTCGGCACGATTCCAAGAACACCTTGGCTTGGGAATATTGATGGTTAGTTTTCAGAGGCTCACGAAGGATCTTTCCAGCAAGGTGGAACCTGAGCTGTAATAGCTCCTACGGTCCTAGACCTTACTTAATAAATCCCTGACTAGCAGTGGTGGACAACAATTTTGTCACACGCCCTAAAATGTCGCTGAAATGTATCCATCGAAATCACATTATATTCTGATCCTGTATCCAATTCTATAACCAACAACTTATTACACATTCTATTTTTTTAATTTGCCGGTATTATTTGCGTGATAAAAATACCTACATACGATACATTGTATTGTTCCTGGTGCCTTTGTTTCTTTCTGCCACTTCCCTTGTTGGTGTCGTTTCTGCAATGTGATTGCAAATGTATTGTGCTTATTACTATTAGCCTTAGTTATGTTAGCATTTTTTTAATTCCTTATTTAGTTGACTGTGAATTTTATTAGTTCACTCTTAATCAAGGTATAAATTTATTATTATTAATTTAAATAAAATTAAATTTATTACTATTCATTGATTGTTTGATTTAATTTTGCCATAATTTAAGACATCTAACATACTTTAAGAGATCATTGATCTCACATGTACATCAACTTTATTGAAATTTTGATGACCGATATATATTTATTTAATTAAATGTTACAATAATTAATATTACGATTAAGTAATGACCGACACTGGTATACTATATTTACAAAGAGAGACAGCAGATGAACGTCTAACAAAACAAGTATGAATGTACAATAAGTGTACGTCAGTTACGAGGTACAACTACTCAGCGCTTAAAGTAGATGCCATGGTTTCAACATATACCACAGAAAAAAATAATAATAATTATAATTGAGAATTGCTTAAAAAAATAATGGTCTATATACTACAATTACACAGGATTACAAATTCGGGTCAAATTTTTGTACTCGAGAAGAACATATTTTTGCGCGCTGAACTCAAATTCGTAGCTAGATTTTCGCTAGGTCGTTAGAATTTGGAGATTTTGCGTGTTGGGCGCATTGTGCTGTCACAACAGTTGTCAGCTAGTTGAATTGGTAGTGTGTTCTCTTCAATTTGACGCAAAAAGAATTTTTAATAGAAAAATAACAAATAAAAATGTCGAAAAGATCATGCAAAGTCAACCCGAATTATTTTTGTTACGTTTGCGGTTGTTATATTGTTGCAAAGAGCGAAATGGTGTTCAACGGAAAACATTTAGTAACACATGCTCAACTGAATGATTTGGTCTGCGATTTGCATTTATCCAAAGGAAATGCTGAAATACTGGGATCATATTTGCAACAGTGGACATTTCTCGCGAGCGAAACGAAAGTCACTCATTTTAGAGAAAGAAATAAAGTGCTATTACCATTCTTCGAGAAGATAAATCAAATTTGTTTCTGCAAAGACATCAATGGTTTATTTCGAACAATGAATCAACCATACGTCAAAAATGAATTGCGACTTTTCATAGATGTTTCTAAATAAAGTTTGAAGGCCGCTCTCATGCAGATTGGAAATAGAACAACATCCAATTCTTCATCCCATCAACACCAAGGAAAGTTACGAATCGATGAAAGAAATTTTGGGATTGATTAAGTACAACGAATATAAATGGAAAATTTTCGTCGATTTAAAGGTATTTGATGATTTCGAAGTAGGATATTAATTTAAACTAATTGATTATGCATATGTTCCAGGTTATTGGCATATTGATTGGGATGCAGAGCGGCTTCACGAATAACTGTTGCTTTCTTTGTCTGTGGGATAGCCGAGAGACCATTATTCATCAGGAAGACAAAACATTTATAACAATTCACAGATTGATCCAAATAAATGTTTGCTTCTTCCACTACATATTAAACTGTAGTGGAGGAAGCAAAAATTTCGTTAAAGCGCTCGACCGAGACGGGGTGGCTTTTCAGTACTTAACTCGTCTGTTTCCGAAAATTTCTTAAGCCAAAATAAAAGCAGGGATTTTCGTTGGATCTGACATATTTAAGGAAACTGATAGCAGACGATAATTTTACGCTCCGAAAAGGCAGCATGAGCATCTTTCAGGAGCATTGTCCATAACTTGCTTGCAACCGGAAAAGAGACAACTACAGGCAAATTGTCGCGGAACTGTTGTTGAATTACAAGAGAAACGGTGGTCGTATTTCGCTAAAAATTAATTTTCTGCACTCCCTCCTGGATTTCTTCTCGGAAAATTTAGGTGATACGAGTGACAAGCAGGGCGGGCGGTTGCATCAAGATTTGCAGAGATTTTATAGAAATTACCAAGGATTCTGGTACGAGGGCATGATAAGCGATTATAATTGGAATCTATTACGAGAAACAGACCCACAGGAATAAAAACGAAAAAGTTACATCGCACTTCATTTCTAAATTTAGATTTATTATTGAATAAAATGGTTATGTATGGTCGAAAATTGTAGAAATATATCCTGAAAAACTGACGACCTAGGGAAAAACGGACTCCGTATTCGGAATCTGTATCGAAAATTACCCTAGGAACTCACTGTGGTTGCCCAGGTACAAAACCGTGAATTCCTGTGTTATTAATCAGTTCAATTACTATAGTATCAATTACTCATAAATTTCAATTGCAGTATAAGTTTTTAAAAATTGTAACCGTTATAACATTAAGATTGAATAGATTAACCCTCCGACGGTTGAGTCATCCGTTGCCCTTATACGAGGTACAAGGTCCACAGGACCTAATTCTATTTGTATGGAATTTTATATGAAAACGCATTTTTTTTACATTTTTTTTGCTTTGATTTATCCATTGTATCATTGTATCAACGCCCGATTTTTTGGCGTTGTACTCCAAAATAGCAAACGGCTTCTTCTTTTCAGTTTGCATGTCCACACCGCAAGTATAATGTTGTGTCGACAGCAAAATTACCGCTTTGTTCTTCTTGGGCACATATGAACATAGTGCTATATCGCCTTCGTTCAAGACCAAACTATTGGTCGGATCGCTTTGTAATTTTTTAAATGATTCTAGATAAAATTTCCTTAGAATACATGTGGGGGTCGGGTATACTTCCCATGTACCATCAAGGAGTAATTTCAGTTTGAAAATGAAAAAGGTCCCCAGGGACCTTCTCACCCGCCGGAGGGCTAATAACAGTTATTCGGGTAAGGAAGATAATGATTCTGGTGGTTCTTCAATACAACTGATTGCCAGAATATTCGGGAGTACAAGACGATTATGTTTTTATTCGGATTCGTCATGCAATAAAAAAATTCCAACAGATAATTCGATTGGATGAAAAAGTACCCGTAATCCTGCTAAAGGGGACCGAAATATCCAAAGGCATAAAAGAATAAAAAGCTTACATTTGCAGATCTACCATGTTGATGTTGTCAGGAGTGCGACGGAAAAAAAATGTCGGGTGAAAGAAAAGCTGTATGGAGGCATTTTACCAAATATTTTTTAAGATGGTGTATTAAAGTTGAATAAATAAAAAGAGGGCGTCCGAAGAATAACAGTAAAACTGCAAAATCACGTTCTTTTACATATTATTTTCGAAATTGCGGAAATGGTGATATTTCGGTTTGCAAAAAATATTTTAAGGATACTTATCAGATAAGTGACGGACGACTTTACCACTGTTGTTGTAAAGAGCAAGCTTCGTTGTTGGATGATCGTCGTGGTCGTCATGTTCCAGGCAATAAAATCGACGACACATGTTTTAAAATATATAATTTCATATCCCGCCTACACTAGTCTCTACTCAATAACATGTACTCCAAGACGAAAATATTTAAATCCGGACCTAAATATAAGGAAAATGTACTTACTCTACATCGTGCATTGTGAAGACGGAAATATAGTGCCAGTGAAAGAAAAATATTATTATAAGGTATTCTCCACTAAATTTAATTTGCATTTGAAGCAACCGTCCAAAGATACATGCAATATTTGTGATTCTCTGCAAATAAAAATTGAGTCTTCGGACAGTGGGGAAATGAGGATGGCAAAATTCGAAAAGGACGCTCACTTACGAAAGGCTGAACCGGTTACTAGTCATATGGCTGCAGATCGAATGGCCGAAGAAAGGTTTGTATTTTCTTTCGACTTTACCCTTTCCAAAAATGACTCCATCGGTAGCTTACTATAAGCAAAATGTATATGTTTATAATTTCGGGTAATTGATTTTAATAAAAATATAAACCAATGTTCGTTTGTCCAGAAACTGAAGGATCTCGCGGGTCTCTCGAAATCTCTCCAAGTCTATTAAAATACATGACATCCTAAAAATTTTGAAAAAATAACTTATTTAGATTCATACTGGACAAAACAAAAATATAAAAACTGTCTTAAGTCTATTAAAATTGCTACAAAGTACATAAATATGAGCTGAGTCAATAGAAATGAAATCTCTCGTAAGTGGACATAGTTATTTACTATTTTCGAATCTCAAGCGAAAAAAATTAAGAACATTTTTTCGCAAGATGATTGGTACAAACAATATAATAAGACCCAGTAAAGAGAAAGTTCCGTTTCATATGGTTCAAATGACACATCATGACTTTTTATCTACAAGTACTTTAGAAAATTCTATCACTAACAGAAAGGCAACAATTTCAGGGATACCAGTAAATTGGCTCAAAAAGCTCTGGATACACTTAGAAAATTAGAAACCCCACTTCTTACATTTCAAGTGTGGCTTTAACGAAAATTCAGAATTTAATGCCATTAATTCAAAAAAATTTGTAGCAGATAGACCACTATGTCTGAAAAATGTAGACCAGCCTTTATTGTTTTAAACAAGCAGAACTGTGAGAAAAGACATGATGGAATTGTTGAAATTCATTCCTCTTATTTAACTTGACTATTATATAGCTCAAATACAGCTAGAGAAGAAGACATAATTTACATTGCTGATAAATCAATTTAAACAAAGTAATAATACTCGTAGTATATGTAACAGAACAGCTATTATTCATTTTTGCTAAAATCTTTAATAAAAAATGTATATAATGAAGTTTTCCTGTATAAATACATAAAGATAAGATTGAATTTGGATTAATCAATTTCTTTCACTTGGCAAATCCATTAACTCCCTTAATCACTTAACAATTTTAGTCATAATAACGAACTATTCCATCTTATACTTTCAGTATTTCGTTAGATAAAATATACATCTGTAGTAATACTGTATACTCGTACATCCATAATTTGAACGCAGGAATTTTAAAAAGCAATATATACTATTTTATCATTTTTCTCAACTTATTTTTTATGGAGTTAATCGATTTGGCAAGTGAAGCATTCATTTAGTAACCACTATTTGATTGTCAAATAAATTGAATAATTAATTGATTCATTGACATTGTCTTCTCAATATCGGCTTCTCCAAGACATATAATTAATATGATTAATATTTTTACTTTTTGTATTTAATAATTAACTTTTAGTTTATTATTTGAATGAAACTATTTTTATTAGTTAATTTCTTACAAAATAAATATATGACTGCCGCAGACAGACTTTTCAACAAAAGTGAGAGAGCTTAAAACTAAAAAGTACTAAAGCTAAACAAAACTTTAAAAGAAAGGCCTACGTGACCATCGCTGACCTTCGCTGACCTTCGTTGCACATGACGTTTTGCGAAGAGAGCTGCAGATGCCACTTAGGTAGTTTGTCGCAAGCACTACTTTTCCCAGCCAGCGAGAGAGCATTGAATCGGCTGACTCCAGCTTGTGGCTAGTTTTAACGCAGTTGGAGACTGACTCGCATTAACTCCTCCCCTCCTAAGAGAGGAACGTTCCGGACCTCTTAATTGTCGTCTTGAGGCTGGTTTCTACTGACTTTGCCGTTGCAGCTTCCTGTTCTCATTTTACATGGAAAATGATAAGGAGCAGCATTACGCTGATGACAGTTATCGACATGGGATACCAGATGTATAGCATAAAATGTGGCACGCAGTCTTTTGAAAAATTACATCTCTTCCGCAAACAGCGACGGCGCTGTCTCGTAGCGTCTAGTAGGATAGTCATCTTTCTACAAACTTACTTAAGTTTAGAGTACTTAACTACGAAATGTATTAAACCAGGGGTGAGCAACCTTTCTAATCAATCCTTGACAAAGTACTCTTTGTCACCACAACACTCCTTAAAATTTAACAACTCCTCGTTGTTATTATTGAATGTCTTCAACAAGGCTTCTAGTTCTGCTATGCGCTTCTTGTAATACTCTCTATTCTTTCATGCCTTATTATCTTTCCTACAATTCCTTATTCTCTTCTGGATTGCCTCGCTCTGCAGCTTTTGAGCTTCTAGCAATCTTACAGCTACTCTCGGCGCTTCCATAGACTGAACAAATTCTTATCTATGAAACTGTGAATTCCAAAATCAAATTTCAAAAATAATAAATGCTACAACTTGCTTTGTTCTTTTTTTATTATAAAACTTTATTAATCACTAAATAATTGTTTTCAATTAGTGGTGACACTTAAACTAACAAATTAATTGCATAACAATGATACTATTCTTATAGCATCCCACGTCTCTTGTATTGGTGCTCCTCCAATTGGCATACCTCTTGCCACAATTTATTTGCCTTCTCCCACGGCATAGGGACCTCCACAGTTTCTTGCTTTTTTAGTATCTCTCTTAAATACGCCAATCGCTTCCGTTGCCGCTTTTGCTCTCCTCCTCTTTTCCTAATTCCAAAACGCTTTCCGTTCTTAAGTAACGACGATATGTCCTTCAGCTGTCGTTCATTGTTTCGAGGTTCATTTCCAAAATTCGTTTTCTTTAAAATAAAAGAAAAATTGAGGTTTAACATGGAACTCTTCCAGGTACAATCGATGGATCAATGTTATATTCAATACAACTAAAATTTGCCCCTTAATACTAAGCACCTAACTTTCAATTTGTTTTGATTATACTCTCACTAAACACGATTTCGTTTCTACTTTTCTTTTTCATTAAGCGTATCATTTGACGCGAAAATTTATGATTTCATATACTAAAACGAGAAATAGTATACCAATAAGTTTTAAGTTTTATTATTTAATAAAACAAACATGATTCCATACAGGAAGACAACTGTAGTGTAATGCCGCGGAAAAAATAAAATTACTAGTATAAAAATTATACTCAATTAATTGCGCAACTTCTGAGGGCAAATACAAAAAACAATTACAAGCTTTGTTGAGTTGCTTTGCTTCTCCGTGCAAAATATTATCTTTTCAATCGTAGTTTCGGAACTACTCAAAATTTAACGAAATAACCCGTGTTGTAAGTACTTCTAGAAGTATTATTTCCTAATACCCTACGCTTACAATGTCAAATAATTAAATTACTTTATTTTGATCTTTAGACAACATCAATTGCAACAATTTAAATTAAAAACAATTCACATGTCTCCAGTATAAATTACATGACTTTATAAACAATATAAATGTCCCTCACGACAAACAAACGCAAAGCCCCTACACAAAAAATCCTCACAGCCCCAACACGGTTTATGGTTGCCCATACAAAGCTACGTGCAACAGCGCGAACGCGCCTATAGGTTGCGACTACTTTGACCAGCGCTACGGTGCCTTCAGGGTCGCAGAAGTATCTACTTAAATTACGCTACTATACACTCTACTCACCATTATTTTATACGATGACATCTCCGCCTCCAGGTCCTTTGTCCTGGTGTTATCCTTGGGATTTTGTTGCAGGATGCTTCACTGCGTCAGGGTTCCTTGGCTTGGGATTCCTCCTGTAGGTCCTCTAGACCGGCTGCGCCAAAATTTTGGGGTCCTTCGTTGCTTGTCGGGAGACGTCCTTTCTCGGTTCGCTGGGCGCGTGGCTGAAAACTTCAAGACACTTGAATAAGCACTTCACCACTTTTGGTTTGAAAAAACAAGAAACTTTATTCTTAAAATACTAGTTCTTATATACTATTTACAAAGAACAATTATAGTCTACGTATAAACTTTTCTGGTGTTCCAGTTACGCAATTCTTGTTTGGTGTCAGTTGCTCAAGCCAACTGACCTACTGAAAGTAAAAGTGTCTTCGGTGCATTCTAAATGCCGCTCGTCAGCTTGACTGCGGAACTGTGACACCCTAAAAGTTTACATCATAATTAATACATAAATACTGTTCATTTACAATATTTGCACTCTAAAAATATGTGCTCTCTTAATGAATTTAATAGGAGCCGGTGCTGTGAGTCAACTACGCATAGGTAGCTTGAATCTAACTCACAACAGCTGATGACGATTGGGACAGGTCTTTTCCTAGTTTCGGGATCATTGAGATTAATGAAACTTTCCACGCATTAGGAAAATATCCTATGGGCAACAAGTCATTAAATAGTGAAGTAAGTAAGATGATAGCCATTTGGGGCAACTCCTTCATCATTTTTCCAGTAATGAGGTCGTAACATGGAGCTTTGTTAAGAGCAAGGTTACTAATTGCATTACTTAGTTTTTTTGGTTTTAATTTAAAAGGCGAGCATTTTGTATCTGGCGAGGGGATTAATATTGGGTTATTGGTATTGCGAGGTGGGTTGAGGGTAAAAAGATATCTTCAATGTTCTCCGAAGACAGCAGACTTTTCATCATCGCCATTGTTCTTAATTTCCTGGTAAACAGGGCAACCTCTGTAGTTGGCAGTATGGTTACCACCACAATTACTGCACTTTCTAGCAGCTCTGTCAGTTTTAGTCTTCGTACATTCTGATGTGGGCTGTAAATCACCACAGGCAACACATACACTACGAAGAGTGCAGTAGGACCAAATTCTTGGCAATTAGGGCCGTTTCGTTTGAAAGGCTCCTCCACTTTAATTCTACGATGCATAAGATAGCGGAGATTATAAATACCATGCACTTCTCCTTTTTTAAGCTTTTGAGTTTCACGGTCCAATTCTACGCAAAGCAATGGCTGACGGATTCTGTTGCGATTTATTATATTTATAATAGACTCCGAAATTAGTTTCAATTAGTGGACTTGGGTTGCCTGTATGTGGTGTAGATTCCGACGTCCAAATCGATGAAGAATCGAACGTGTTGATGATCACACATAAATATTTCTTCTGAAATGTTGTCTTTGATGCAGTTTTTTAGCAAGTTATTGCTTAGGGTAATCTCCAAAACCGCTTCCCTATTGCTATTTCTAAATGTAGGTTTATTTCCTGTATTTAAGATTACTAATTTGCTACATTTTATAAATTCAAAAAGGCACTCAACACTTAGATTTATGTCCGTATTAACCCATATCATGTGGTGGGCATTGGCATCACTGCCCACAATTATGTGATTGTTGTTCTTGCTGCTGTGGTAGGAAGGCTGAGGATATTGTTATCTCTATCCCACCTGCCGTAGTAGGTACTTCGATCCTTACAGCGCTGGTGCTGCAATTTGTTTGGTTTTGGTGGATTTGTTACCTGCCTTGAGACTAGTAAGTTATTGTTACTGCGAGGTGGGTTTGGATTAAAGACATTTTTCAAACATTCTGCGAAGCATCAGATGTTTCTGCACCACTTCTTGCCCGTATTTCGTTTGTTATTCGAATGGATGAAATTTGGCGCCTAGATGATTTCATTTTCAGGATACATATCCACAGGGAGTAGTGGGTAACGTCACTTGGAGAAAGATTTTGTATATACCGATCGAAAGTGCACTATGATTCTTGACGCAAGCCTTTTCTTAGGTTTTCGCTGGCAATTGATAGCTTCTTTTCTAGGAAAGAAGATCTGAATTTTTGCCATTCTTGACGTGTCCTCCTTTTTTCAGTTAGGAGAAGCTTAATTTGAGTTAAAGTTTTTGTTGTCTAACGTTGTCATAGTTGCTGTCAGGCTAGTACGAGGCGTGAAGCACAGCTAGTCTTAG
This sequence comes from Clusia tigrina, assembly GCA_920105625.2. Lineage (NCBI taxonomy): Eukaryota > Metazoa > Arthropoda > Insecta > Diptera > Clusiidae > Clusia > Clusia tigrina. The sequence continues at coordinate 106,784,324 of OV050030.1, read as the reverse complement.
GGTATATGTAAATAACTCAATAACTGGTACTAATTCCTCTTTAGTTTTGAGGGGGATTAAAAATGAGGTGACTGCTAACGTATTTTCTGTATTGCAGCCAGTGAAATCGATGTAGGGCGTAATTTGAAGTATATTATAATATGGGAGTGATCTGAAGAGAGGTCGAAAAGTTGTTCCACTTTTTATTGCTCTTGTTTTAGGATTCAAGAAACCCCAAAATCAATTATATCAGGGATCTTGCGTCGGTCTGCTGAGCAGTACGATGATTGACCTGAAGAGATAATATATATCTTGTTGTCAGCAAGCATGAACTTCTATAATTATTTTCATTTTGGTAGCCGTGAGCCCCAGTGGGTGTGTTTAGTACTGTAAGCACCAGCAGCTATAAAGATTCTTCCCAGTGTAGAAAAAAAGTCTGCAAATTGATTTTTGTTGATATGCTGAATTTTAGACGACAGTACAAAACTGTTATGTTATCCTCCCAACCGAACAAACAAATTGATGTTGCTTGAAGGTACTCCTTGTATTCTTTCATTGCAAAATGTTTTTATTCTATTTTTAATTCAAATTCCAGTACCACCATTTGCTTTAGCAGTGAGAAGCTTTGTATCATACAATTTATAGCCTGCAATACAAAAATTGTGCTTTTTGATTACATGTGTTTCAGATATGAGAAGTAAGTCGATTTCTTTCATACGTAAATAGTTATTGACTTCTAACTTATGCTGGCTTACACCGTTTGCATTCCATTGAGATTTTCAGCACATTCAATTTCTGAGGTAACAGAAGCTGCATGAGCTGATTTCGGTTTCTCATAATTTCTTGTGTCATAGTTTGTACTGAAGTCATGAACTGAGTCATTGCTATAATTTCTTCAACGTTGTGATGATTTGTACCGCTATCCATTTCAGGGTCGGCCCCTGACTTAAGCATCCCTGAGTACGTTGTCCCTATGTTGGAGTATCAAATTGGCTTCTTCTGTGAAATGCAATGACAGGAATATTTGAACTAATCTTTATTCTAATTTCCTGGTAAACAGGATTGTGATTGGGAATATGGTTACCACTATAATTACTGCATTTTATAGTAGCCCTGTAAGATGTAATCTTCATACATTTTGATGTAGGATGTAAATCACCACAGGCAATACATACACTATGAAGTGAGTGTGCAGTAGGGTCTATTGTGCCAAATTCTTGGCAATTAGTACATGGTACTAGACCGTTCCATTTGAGGGCTCCTCTACCGTAATTCTACGTTGCATAGATAGGTATATACCATGCATTTTCCATTTTTTAAGCTCGGCGCAAAACAGTAGCTGGAGGATTTTTTTGTGACTAATGATATTAGTTATTGAGCGAGCTACGAACCCTACATTATGTAGTGCTTCTTTGAATTCAGCGGGGGGAACATCTGATTCAAGTCCCTTTGACATGCCTTTGCTATTTTGACGCTGATGGGTGTAGTAGTTTTTTTTTTATCAGTGTCGAGATTTTTTGTAACCACTCTGTAATTGCTCTCACTATGAATTTGGATTTTTGTTTCCTGGATATTTCCTTTAACAAGAGGGGTGACATGGAAATTTTTAGGACCAATGAGATAAGTAAGCTTTGCAACTAATTTACTGGAGTTACGTTCTCGTAGATAAATGGGAGGTGGTTTAAATACAATATCAGGGTTGGGTGCGTCTGCCTCCTCAGCTCTTTGAAGTAGTGCGAAGCGATTATTACTAGAGAGTAGGCTTTCGCTATCTTTACTGATTTTTGCGATGTTAATTTTGATGCCACTCGATTTTGCGTTTTGCTTCCTCTTGTTTATAAGAGTATACCTATCTAAACCAGTTTGTGATGTTCCACTTTTCTCTGCTGGGCTGCTTGAACAATTTTTGGTTGAGTGGTTTGCATTGATGGTTGGTGTGAGTGCATTTTCAGTATTGAAAGTGCGCGCAGCCACTGTTTGCGATTTTGTTTTAGCACGATCGGACGAGTGAGAGAGAGACGTGGATGGAACCTGTTTGCACTCTTTAGTTGTAGATGCCGTTGGGCTGGGTGGTGAGCATTGAGCGCTCCAAGAGGGCGCATGCGCAGAGAGTGCCAGTGACACTTTTGGACTTTGTTTCAGGGTATGAGTGCGCACTTTGTGTACTTGCACTTGCATTGTTAAGTGCAGTCGCAATTGTACGCTGTGGAGTTGAAGTCGCATAAGGGCCGCCGCCCGGCCGCTCGCCATTTTGGGACATGCTACCTTCCCTCGCCTGTCTATGTTTTGCAGGCAAAGGTGGTGAGCGAAACACATTCGTCGTCAAACCGCTATCGACAGTCATGCCGAGAACATCCTACCTTGCATTGCGGAGAGCAGGTAACATACTGTACTCACTCAGATGCGGGATTACCGGACGCTGCTGGGAAAGCGACTGAGGCAGATAAGGTGTTGGTGCAAGTGCAGGCACACTTTGAAGAGTGCACCGGGTGAGTGGGAGAGCGCAACACGCTCATCCACTGACCGCTATAGTTCCGCTTCTTTATTAGAAGCTTACACAAATTCAAATTTTAAGTTTAAAAGCTGATATTTCGCACAAACTTCTTTTGCCAATTTCACTCACTGACCTTTATTAAACAAACAGTATTATGCGTCTATTTCGCTGGGCTTAAAAATCAAAACATTAAAATATTTCAGTGTAAATCACCATATAATTGAAGACCAACAGAAAAACAAAAAACTACTCTCTTGCGTTTTGATGTGACCATTTCATCCAGCCCACACTTATAATATAATGTTGTTCTTCTCTCTTCGGTTACTCCATCAACCCATGGCCCTTGTATTTGCAATCCCAACACTAAGATAACTCTTCTAACCGTATCTTTGCGGGCGTAGCATCCATTTTCCCAAACCGGTGCGTCCACCTTCCTTCATTGTTGGGCGGGCGTACTCATACCCGATAGATTGATGAGATTATTGCTCTCGACTCCCTCTTCAGAAAGTGCATGTTTGCTCCTTCGAATTCATGACGTACATGCTGTAAACTGTACCATTCAAAGAGTCCAATGATTCCTTTCTACCAATTCGCGCATTAGCGCATAGTCCATTCGATGATTTCTATACTGCCGCATTAATGTATTACGCAATGCGGCCAATAACTTAAAGTACCCTTTACATACTGGTGAAATTAGTTTATTATTTCCCTCAAGATAATTCATTACGAGTGCAAGTCTAAAAATTATTTCATCCGCTGATAAGTTCACATCATTCAATACACATTTATCCATATAGACTCTCCATCTCCTGACTCTGCTTGTCTCATCTCCAGCATCCGATATCCACGGTGGTCTGTGCCTAGCTGCAGCATCTCCCCCCTTCTCTACACTTGCTAACTCCTCAGTTATATGTCTGTGCTAATCTTCTTCACCACTTTGATTGTTTCCACCTCATGCACCGTACGCGTTTCAAATACTCAAGTCTCCTCAAGGTCTACGAAAAGGACGGGCATGGGTCAAAAGGGAGCGAACCCTTTAGGGGTAGCTGCTGATTCTACTTCTTCTGTAGAATCCTCGATGCATCCGAAAAGTAGTGACTTTGTGTCAAGTGTGGAGAGTCTCTTGGAGACAATCACACTCAGTGAGGAGGATGTCCTTCTGGAATCAGACACGGATTAGTCTGACGCGGACGTCACTGTGGTGGAGGTGACCAGCGCTACAAGTAGCAGAGATACTACTATAGTGCAGATTAACCTCCATTACTCGAAGACTGCGTCTGCAAGCCGTCAGCTACGTCTTGCAAAAGGCTGTGTTGACATTGTCCTGATCCAAGAACCTCGGACATACCAGGTCTGAGTCTGTGGTCTCAGGACTAATAGTTACAGCTTGCTGTATACCGTAAGTGAGTGAAGACCCAAGTCTCGCATTCTCATAAAGAAAAATGTTAGCTCATTGATTCTCCACAATTACAGCAACAAGGATTTGACGGCCGTCTGCCTGGAAACTGGCAAGAGACGGTTCTGGCTGGTCTCGGTCTATATGGCTGATAATCATGAAATCCTTCCGAAAGCCAACCTAAAGAAGCTTGTTGTGGATGGAAAGGCATAACAGGTGGCTGCTATCATTGAACGCGATGTTAATGCTCTTGTCCCCAATCGAGCAATCGATTGTTTACCGGCTTACAAATTGGAGAGATGTTTTTGGATTATTGGATAATCCAGTTCGATATTTTAGATAGTCTACCTAGCCCTACGGCTTTAAGAAATACCACAAAGGTAAACTCCTCTACACCGTATCCATGGCTAGGCTACTACCACAGAGCCCCATAAGCACAGCACTTGTGACGAAATTGATAGGTCTGCGGAGGTTCTTACGGATGCTCTTAATAAAGCCCTTTCAGTCTCTAGTCACCTCAGTAGACCCAGGGGGAAATAAAAACCAACGTGGAGGGGGGAGGGAATTGGGTGAAAAACTGTAGCAGAATTTTTATCAATGCAAAAAGTCTAGAGATAGTGCAGACTGGGTTTTATACAAAGCGGGACATAAAACTTCCAAAAAGACACAAAGAGAATGGTGGAGAAACTTTTGCGATGACGTAGAAAAAATCTTTGAGACGTCTAGGCTTAGGAAGATCCTATCAGCTCCAATGGTTCCTGGATACCTGAGTAGGGCGGATGGATCTTGGACCTCAAATAATAATGATACTCTAGAGTATCTTTCAGAGACCCACTTCCATGGTTGGTCGAGCATCATTCTGCGGAGAACGATGTTCTGCGTGAATGTAGTCGATGTGAACTCTGATATAATCACGAAGCCAAAATTTAAATTCTCTATCCATATCTTGAAACCATATAAAGGATCTGGCACAGATGGCGTATCTCCAGTTGAGATTTAGCAGTCAGAGAATCTTATAATCGATTGGCTGCTCAATATATACAAAAGCTGTCTTGAATTAACATACGTTTCAGAGTCATGGAAGCATGTTAAGGTAATTGATATAACCAAGGCCGGCAAAAGCTCACACACAACTCCAGGGGAGTTAAGACCTTTAGTCTGTTCTCTTATTGTCTGAAAATTGTGGAAAGGTTGTGAGACATTCATTTGAGGCTCACTATAGATACAGAAGCTGTACAGAAGCTGCTTGCCTACTTCAAGTGTAAATCGGTAGATATCACTACATATCAAAGAGTTCTTCCTAGCCGCCTTCGTGGACATTGAGGGAGCTTTTAATAACGCAATAATCGGTGCGCTGTGAGATTTGGAGGTGGACCCGCCTTTAGTAGGTAGATTGAAAATATGCTTATGGGGAGGATAATCAAATCACAGCCTGGGACGACGTCGGGCAAAAAGTCCGTGTGCAGAGGCACACATCAAAGTGGAGTTCTTGCACCCATACTCTGGAATTTTGCGGCAAATAAGCTGCTCGTTCGATTGGAGAGGAGAGGTGGTTGCGTATGCGGATACGAACAGTACTCTTTTATGGGGTGCTTGCTTGATGCGCAGCCCTATGTAAGTTCACATACACCAGGTTTACAACAAAGGTACAAAGAACGGCAGTGGTATTCTAAAGTGGTGCTACTAGAACGAACCCCAACGGCAAAATTTTGGACATTATGCTTAATCAGCTGCTTTTGCCGAAAAAAATTGCTGCACGTTCAGCTATAAGGCGACGTTTCGAGGGTATTCCTGACTCTTTCGATTACATCACAGTAATTATTGCCTTCAATGGCAGGTGCAGGACATCCATTCCCTTCAAGGACATCATCCCCCCTCATCTACACAGATGGATCTAACTTACGGTGTAAGGTGTATTCTCAGAAAATTTGGACATTAACATTTCCTGTAAGACGCCCGACCGCTGCCGTATTTTTGGGGCTGAGGTCACGGCGATGGAGGCAGCATTGAGAATAAGAAGCATAAAGAAGAAGAAGAAGCTATGTTTACAAGATATTTCCAATTTATCTGACGGCGCAGCAGCTTTGCGCTACCTGGACTCAGCAATTATCACCTCAAAAACCGTCAAAAGCTGTGGCAAATCTTTTGACGAGATAGCTAAGTAGATCCGTCTGCATCTGTGCTGGGTTCCCGGCCACAGGGATATTCCAGGGAATTGCAAAGCGGATAAATTTGCCCACGAGGGACTACCATACCGATTGAACCAGATAGGTCAAACCTCGGTATTCCTATTACCATATGTAACCTCTTAATAAATTCAACATCCTTAGGCATAGCGGGTAGGCGCTGGTCTGAAGGTACCAGATGCAAAATAGCTAGGCAAATCTGGGCAGAAATAATGTGAAGCGCTCAAAGGATGTAATATCTCTAAATAGACTGTGTATAGGTTCCATAGTTAATGTCCTAACGGGACACTGGACCCTGGGTAGTCACGGTAGGAGGCTGGGGATTTCCTCTAAAGACTTCGTCAGGAGTTGCATGGATGAGGAGGAGCAAGAGTTCATTGAACACCTGATATGCACGTGTCCAGTGTTGTCCAGAAGGAGGCGCACTTGCCTGGGTGACTACTTTCTGAACTCATTGGGAGATATTTGAAATAAAAGATGTATGGACCTTTGAAAGATATGCGACCTGAGTTTCATGCGGTATAACAGGGGGTCAATTATGACCTAAGTGCGCCCATCGTGCGACAGCTTCAGATACATGCTTACCTTGTCAATATTATAATTTTTTTTTTAATTTATATTAAAGATATCTTTTGTTTTCTTTATATTTTTTTACTCATATTTTGCTCGCATTTCTCTCTATCCGTTTTCAACACCTCAGCCATCGTCATAATTATCCTATATTGGGCCCAAGTAGTGCTTCCTTTTGTCCAAACCTATATCCAGGGATTCTTTTAGGTTTTGCACCGCAGTCTGACCACAAAACACAGGAACCAACAAAAAGGTATATCCCTTAGGTCACACTAAAATCACGAACACAAAACGATTTGTTGCAGTCCACAACAATGGAAATAAACACGTTAGCCTTAGTAACAAATTTATATATACGAGTATATATATATATATATATATATATATATATATATATATATATATATATGTAAATATATATATATATATATATATATATATATATATATATATATATGTAAATATATATATATATATATATATATATATATATATATATATATATATATATATATACGAGTATTCGTAGCTAAAATGTTGTACTGCGGATTCTCTCAGCTTTGAACAATTAATTTCACTCTTGTAGATTTTAATTGATTTATGTATTTCTTTCCTTATAATTAAATAACATTAAAGTTTGTCAGCACTTTAAAAACACTTTATGTATTATTAATATTATAGACACACAGCAAACCTTCTACAAGGCTTGGACCCAAGCTGTCCTGTAAAAGCGCTACTGCCAAACATTAGGAATTTTTTCTTCCCTTGCCGCTCTAACTACTATGGCGTTAACTTAGCCAGGCAGCTTACATCTCTTCTAAGGTTTTCCCCGATTCTCCATTAAATTAGCCAGCCAGACGACTTTCTGAAGACCAGCAGTATTCACTGATTCTCTTCATCTGCCCTATATAGACTATGGAGAACTGTGACTATTTGTTGAACTGGAGCCATTTTGCTCTTGATGCGTTGTTGAATCTGATAGAGAGAGAGAGTTAAATTATAGGAAAAAAATGTATTTTTGAAAGCAGCACTTTAAATAACTCCAACTTCCCTTGCTCCCACGTCTCTTCCAGATGCTCTACATCGGATGCAGACAAGGAAATTTCTTCATCCAGAACATATTCGGGATCTATTTCTTCTATTTCTGCCAAGAGATAATTCAACTCATATGTAGTGTAGTGTAGTGTATGAAAAGTATAATGTATGTATATACACACAAACGCCAACAGCACACGCGGTGTAGGCCCATGCAAATTGAGCGGAGACCCAACATAAGTACTCGAACTCTCATATAAGAGTGTCCACGTTACGAAGCGCGCACGTTTTTGATTACGCTGCATTCTAATGTTCAATGCCCTTGAACGAGTGTACGCCGGCATTGACCGTGATACTTTCCGCTGACATTGCAAAAGCCCCCTTTATGTATTAAGAACCATATTATATACTAAGTTTTAGCACATAAGAAATTAAGGTATAAATATCGATAAGGTTTTATCAATAAATCAGATTCGATCTGGAAACCAAACATATCGCTTCTCATTAACATATTTGGCTATACTCACGTAGTCGCCGATTTAAATTGTGCGCTAGCTCTCGCTCCGCTATACAATCCATTGAGCCCATCTTTACATGGCAATCCTGCCAAACTGGCACTTCTGATGTCGGGTCCTGCCGCATTTATTTGATGTATTTAATTGATGTCCATGATTGCGCAAACCTTGGCTATGAAGACATCACAAGGAATTTCTGCGCGGGCCAAATCCTGAAGGAAGACTCCAAGCTACAATCTCACACCCACTTCAAAAAAAGACATTAATAAGACAACGTAAAATCGACCAAAGTTGTTTTCAAAATGCTGTGCGGTCTCAAAAAAATGTATAATTGTGAGCGTTCACCGAACCAACAAAATTTACGCTTCAATTTTAATGAGAGATGTTCCGAATTGAAGAAGCGACAGGAGCAGTACCTAACCGCCAAATATGGTGTCCATCAGATGAGTGTATTACGAAAGCGACTGGCTTTGGAGATGTGGCTGTATGATGAACTGCAGAAAGTCTTTGATCACCGGGCGAGGCCATCGAGGTAGACAACGAAGAAATTTTAGATATGGACTCAGATGACATTAGAATATCTCACATCATGAAGTTATTTTGTCAGTCTGTAAACGACCACAATCGGAAATATCGAAATTTAGCAGTGATTTTTTAAAGCGTGCTAAAAAGCTGTAAACATTTAAAACTATTTTTGTATCTTATTTTCTTAAATTATTTTTTGTATTTAATATATATATCTTTGACTTTAATTGTAAATGTTCATAAATTTAAAAAAAATAATAACAAAGGAAATGGTTATAATTTTAACTTTGCATAATTTTGACTTTATAAAAAGAGTAAGCGAAACTAATAATTTTATTATTATAGTTATGCAACTTAATACATTTATATATTAGTTAAGAATCTTTAATATTTTTATATACGTATACTCGTACATACGCGACTTTTAATTTAATTTAAAGACCATATATAATATAAATGTAATTGTTATAAAAATATTAATTCGTATCAGAAACTAATTGATAATTCATATACATATGTAATGGAAAGAAAGAAACAACCAAGAAAATTTATAAAATTAGGTGCATAATATTGCAAAAACAAAAACCAGTTTTTCTCATGTAAAATCTCAGATTAAAATGAAATAATTTTCGGCTTCATTTTTAATAGTAAATTCACAAGAAAAAATTCTACATTTATGTTTTGAAAAGAAAACTAATCATTAGTATAACTTTCTACAATGACAAGAATACCATTTTGATTTTGACATACTATAAAAAAATAGCGGGCAGTTTCAATGTATCGTAACGTCGTACGTTTTTTTTTTTATAAAGTAACTAATGCTTGGATTTGGAACAGAAGGAGGCCAAGATTAAGAAATTGCCGGTCAAATAAGAATTAAACCTTTTTACAGTATTCTCACATATAAAAACAGTTTCAATTATCTCAGAAAAATCTTCAAAATAGGTAAAAAAAGGCAGCTAAACGAATTAAGTTAGCGGCTTTATGCTTTTAATTAAACAGAGGTTGTGTTTCTTGTTTTAATAATGACGAAAACAATTTTTTATTTTGTCAAATTAATTTTTTTACTTAAACACAACTGCAATATTTCTGCGTGTGGATCTTGAGGGTTCATTGACAATGAGAAATTATGAACAGAATTTTGAGTTCAGTTATTTTAAGAAGTTAAGTGAATTGAGGAATAACGATAGTTGGAGTTAAAGGGGGGTGCACTTTAATTTTTCCACTACATACATCAATTTTAAAACCTCACACTAGCAGAACTCGCACAAAAACATTCATATCAACTGTCTATTCTTATATGTTCTTTGGTATCGGTGTGAAACACGATCTAATTCGTGTGGGGCACGAAATCGCCGTGGCATTTTTGAGAGTCCCTAATGTAAAGTAACTAAAAACCAATCAGCATACTCAAATATATCCCTTGCCTCACACATACACTTGCATTCAAATTCCCATTGATATTGTTGTTGGATTTACGAAGCTATTTGTGTATATTCTTCTTTGGAATCGGGGTGAAAGACGATCTTATACGTGTGGGGCACGAACTCGCCGTCGTGGTTTTGAGAGTGCCTGTTGTAAAGAAACTAAAGAGCAATCAGCTTACTCAAATATACCCCTTGCCTTTTGGCCTTAACTTTTGCTGTGTAATATGCCCGCACTCACCACTTTACCCTTTCTTTTCTCAAAATATGGCATTCGCATTTTCAAATTTCATGAATGCCGTAGCGTAAAGCGTTATTCAACGCTAAAAAGGGTAAAATAAATTCGAACGCAGACGCGTTATCAATAGTAGAATTAAACTCCATCATACTCAAGAATATTATACCAATATTGATGAAAAACGCTAATAATTAAAAGGGGTATGAGGCAAATTTAAGAGAGGAAACAGAGAACTGTATATCTCAGCAGAACTCTGATCAACTTCAAATTTAGGATTGCACATCTATAAATGACGTCAATATTAGAGGAAATCAAAAAATTTAAAATGGCAAATGAAATAAAAGAAAACGCACGAAAAAATTGAGAATAAGGAAATCTACGAGGGATGTAGTGATAATTATGCGAATCAAGATTCGAACCAGAAGAAGCTATCATCAAATAAACTATCATGAATAAAAGATACAGTGATAAATCAGCTAAACTAGTTTCGATACTGAGGAAACTGATATCAAGGAGGAATAAAGAATATATAAAGTATGCAGGAATCAATGATAAATCAGCGAGAGTAGACTCGATTCTGATGAAATTGATATCCAAAACGAAAAAAAAGAAAACATAATGAATAAGCAATGAAGAAATATTTAAAATATGTGCCAAAGAAGAATTTAAGGAAATGAATGCGCAAATAAAAATAAAGAACAAAAATCATCTAATTAACCATTATGACATATGCCGCCCCAGAGAGAATATTAAACGAATTAAATGAATATATGCTGATAGATGGGTATCATAATGCAACACATTTAGGTTATTTAGTAGTGGCCGATTTAAACTATGCGCTAGCTATCGTGCCGCTATACAATCCATTGAGCCCATCATTACACGGCGATCATACATTTCGCTTCTCATTCGAATATCTGGTTGTACTCTTGAAGTCGCCGAATTAAATTGTGCGCTAGCTCTCGCGCCGCTTTAAAAACGTTGACCTCATCATCCAGTAGGTTAGGTTAGGGTGACGGGTAATGGACGCTCACTTAGGCCAAGGTTGGTCCGGTGTGATACCACAGAATCGTTGCGATCTTTAAACTGAAAGACCGCTCCGGGACTGACAGGGGAACTAGTGTGATTTCCTGATTAAGCGAGTAATACTGCTTATACGAATGAAGGATAATTCGGCAAGATCCTCGAGATTCTCCCAGGAATTGAAATATCCTCCTCGCAAGCGCAGGGCTATATGACTTTAAGTCCAGGATAGCCTTTTCTTCGTTCGCGACACACAGCTGTGCAAAGCAATTGAATTGTAGGTTAAGTCTATAAGCATGTCTGCCAATGACACAGTGGTCTGTCAGAACTAAAGCTGTTGTAGCGCTATTCTAAGCGAAGTCCAGGCTCGGCTCGTGAAGCTGAAGATTTCTTTGTTAGACCAGAGTCTGTTAGCTAACCGCCTGTCTGATGAATAATTTCACAGACGTCAGTGGAGCACCTACTTTTGGGGAGGATTCATATTGTTTAGTGACTTCTCTAGTCAATTCGTCTGTCTCACATTTGGTAACGATAGACCTGTTACCAGGCAGCCACTGGAGGTGACACCCGGCTCGTACCGACCGGTTGTTTAGAGTGGACCGACTCCTCACCACAAAACTAGAAGAGTTTTAGACCCGAGAAAGTGACATAGACGCTTGGTTTTCAGAGAAAATTTTGATAATTGAATTATTAAATTTTGTATCTTAGTTTCATATTATTTTTACTGTGTTTTTCTGTTTGGGAAAATGACAATAACTAAAGAAAGGTTAAAAATATCAATAAAAAATATTCTTTGCCAATGCTCAGAATATTTATAAATAATTTATTATTACATTATATTGTTTTTTTAAAGTTAAACTTGACTATAGAAGAGAAAAACAAATTATTTTGTTATTATTTCGTGCGGAATACTTCGTGTGATCGCTACGTTGACTTTCATGGGTCATTGCGTGCTCCCCCTTCCTAATTGGATACGTGCAATTTTCACTCAATTTGGCCAGTGATCCCATCGAGGCAGTTATTTGGGCTTTTGAGAGTTTTATTCTGTGAGCAAAATTTATTTGTAAATTTTATAAATATTATTCGATGTTCCTTTTTTGAGAAATAACAATAATAAACCATATTTTAAAATGAACATCCAAGAAATATTCGTTGCTAATGCTCAGAATATTTATAATTATTTTAAACCCAATTTTTTTTCTTTTTCAAAGTAAAGTTTTTACATTAGCATAGAAAAAACAATAATTTTTCATTATTTCATTCGCCCTTCACACACGAGAACAATTTGTTTTTGTCCTCATAAATGAGGTGAATAAATGTATACATGATCAGTGTTGTGCACCTCCCCTGCTACTTTTTTCTGCTTTATATTCGATCACTTCTCTAACTTACCTCGGCTTCACTCTTCTTGGGTACCTTGAACCAATAAATACAGTTACCATTGCCGATTTTCCTTGGCCAATAATAGTTTTTCGTTTTCTTTTTTCAGAACAATAGTCATCGACACATCAACGATACAAAAAAGCTTGTTTTGCTTTACATTTTGCAAATTTCCATTATAACACTTTACCCGTCACCCGTAATTGCAACACTCCTCAAACCCATTTTTCTGCCTCTGCGGTTTACCACCAATCTTTATTTTTTAAAGCTCACGTCCCATTCTGTTTCTGATTCTCCCTTATATACCTTTTCATATCTTCAAATTTGACCACTACATAAACAGTTACCTGTTTGGGTCAAGGTGGTTAACCTTCAGCTCCTTCCACTTTTCTAGCAGTCATCCCGAGCTCTACCTTTTACTATACTTTGGCACCAAAACTGAACTCTATTCATGGGAACAGATTTCAATTTGTCAGCTGTTCAACGGTCCAGCTCTTCAATAAATTGCTACACAACAAAAAATAACCACATTTTCTTTTCGTTTGTTTTTTCTTTCAGGTACCTGATCGCAATAGATGACAGATTTCCGCCCGTGAAGGTTCAGTGTCTTCAGGAGGAATAAGGATAAAGTAATTGATCTAAAGACTTCTGCGGTTGAGTGAGATTTTTTCCTTTTTTTGGGATGAAAACGATGTTAACTTTGTGCCATCCCATACCCTTATTTCAGGTAAGCTCTGTAGATAACACCTAACAACGCCACCCAGCAAATCGTTTGCTGGAGTACAGCTGGGTTGATACCGTCGGCACTCGGAGATTTGAAGGGTTTTAAAGAGTTTATAGTCCAAAAGATAGTAACGTCAGTGGTTATGACATCGAAGTGACACCTTGCGGTGGAGGTCTAAATCATTCATGCAGCATTCAACGGAATGGTACTGTACGGAAATTATGCGTCATATAAAACTTCCATGATTTCAGTTTTGTTTTAGTCCAGTTTCTATCGGTCCTCTGTATAGACCCTGGATTTGTAGAAAAATGACTGAGGATTTTACGAAGACGACTGGCCTCAGGTAACTCTCCACGGTAGCATTTCGTAATTTCGTTGCTTGTATATACTCGTATATAGGTGGTTGGTTATTTGCTTTTGATTTTTGTGGGGCTGTAAATATAAATATTGAGCAGGATTATGTTATACAATATAGATTTTAAGCCCCTAGCATAAGATAAATTTGGCCGCAGCACTCTCACTGCATTGTATTATATTTTATGCGATGATTATAATAAAAGCTGGTTAGAATAATAGGAATTCGGTCGTGAAAAGCCAACTAAAAAAGTTGTACTACTTTTTTACGTAATCTGCGGAAACAACCCACAAGCTATCCCCTATTGCAATATTTACACACATACGAAACTTTTTTTTGAGGAGGTAAGGGAAAGTTAATGAATCCATCCTTAAATGTATAGTGATTAATGTTTATAACAAAAGATTTATTGAAAAAACGTAAATTGTGCACTTTGATAATATAAATAGAGGCGATTAATCTATGCAACTGTGAAAATCGCTTACTAACAATATAAAGATTTATTTAAAATATTTCATAATAAATAAATTTATTTCTTGAAGTATTTCTCAAAAAAATGCGATTATAGCTTTTGATATTTATTAGGAGGGAGTTCACTACCTTTAACGGAAACATGAAAATGAAAATTTTGTCTTGTGAATTGTATAAGAAATTTGATTTTTATGATTGTAAAAAATAAACACTACATTCATTTTTCACGGGTCGTTTCAATTCTGAAGAAAAGTTAAATATAAATTGACTATCCATGTCTAATTTATCTTATTTATGGTAACATATTCTATTTAGTGGTTTCAAAGCTTATATTAATGCAAAAAAGAAAGAGACAAATAAAATAATGTAGAGCTGCTTAGCAAATATAAAAGCACATATTGTATATATGGCCTATTTATGAAACTAATCGGATTGTAACTTCTCTGAATTAATTGGGAACAGATCGCTCGGGAATTTCCTTGTCCACCAAACCACACAACTGCTGTCCTGCTTACACAACCCAAATGGCCTTACTGTGATGGTAGACTGAATTGGTATAGTACAGTAAAAGCGGTACATGCTCTACTCCCTATATCTACTGATATAATGCTTATTGTCTCACCTGCTTAAGAGGCCCTTAATATTCTGAAATGGTATGCGTCCTTAATAGTTATCTAATTAAAATTCCTGGCGTCAAGACAAAATTTTTGCTTAGATTCCGCATATTCCAAGGGCTTTTGGTCTCTTCGAATACATCTATCTTCAGCATCCTGTCGATTTCTGCATACACTAGCGCTGGTGACAACGATAGTGCCCATCCTCATCCATTCATAAATAACTTTTGCTTACCCCCTTTTTGACAAGGTTTCACTTCTTTTCCGGTTCTATTACGTCTATTTTACTCACTCTGACGACTATTGGAGCTAATTGAAGTACTTTCCAAAAGTCTAGTTCCACTATACTGCCTGCACAAATAATACTGTATATCTTGAAATGGGGATTTGTACTAAACTGATAAGACTACTTCTCGTATATGCCCACTTTTCTCTGCGGTGGAAACAATTCGATAAAATGCCATAGTTTTTACCCCACTTACAGAAGCCCCTGTATATTAACAAACCTTCTGTTGTCTAAACGTCGGCATATCGTTTAACGGGTTTCTGCACTTTGAGAATAGCCTCCGCAACCTTCTTCCTCCTCTTTTTGCCATTATCATAATTCACTACTTGCTGCCGGAACTTAGGACATAATATTGTTCTTGTCTCTGCGGGGCACTCCATAAACCCATCCCCCTTGTATTTGTAATTAAAATATATGTAAGCTGCTTTGTGGGCCGCTGTGTGTCATTTCTGTTGAAATTGAATTATAATGACATTTCGTATATATGGCAACCTCTGGTTTACATACTAAATCAACTACAATAAAACATGAAAGCTGTTCTCTTTCTTATCTTCTTCCAGTGTAAGTCGCTGAGTTAAACACACGCGTTGTATTTCACTGCAAGTTAAAACTTCTATTAACAACAGGTTATGGGCCCAGGACCACGTGAATAAAAAAAAATTGTTGTAAATTTGCCGTTTTGAAATCGTTGTTTAGTAATAAAAAAAAAAAGATCGTCGCGAAAATATAGTGACTTCAGGTACAATTGCTTTTCCTTTCGACAAGCTTCGTGGTCGCGAAAATTTCGACATTTGGAAGCGCCACGCGAAATCCTACCTAGTCATCAAAGGCTGTTGGAAGATTATCACAGATGGATTTTCTTCGCCCCCAACGACAAAAGAAACGGAACTCAACGAACGGGCATTGGCAGAGATAACTCTGATGATCGAACCTGGAAATTTTGCTCATATAGCGACAACGGAAAGTGCAAAGGACGCATGGAATGCATTATTGTCAGCGTATGAGGACACTGGCTTAACCCGCAAAGTGGAATTGCTAAAGCAATTAGTACGGCTAAGACTTGATGATTGTGAATCCATGAACAATTACGTAGGAAAAATGGTTATGACATCGATAAAAGTGCAAAATGCTGGTCTTAAGAGCGATGAAGAAATAACCGCCTCCTTAATGTTAGCCGGTTTACCGGATGAATTTCGTTCTTTAGTAATGGCCGTAGAAAATTCGAAATCGAAATTAACAATTGACGTGGTAAAAAATCTTTTATTACAAGATGCCAAATTCGATGGTGAACATTACGAAAATGCCCTTTACACAAAATCGAAGGTCAAACATACGAAATTCAAATGCTACAATTGCAAGCAAAAAGGGTATTTCAGCAAAAACTGTCCAAATAAGGCAAAGGAGAAAACTGATCAACATAAAAACACAGTTCTCTTCGTCTCTCTCCTCGCCGGTGCCGATAACGCGAACAGTTGGTATGTCGATTCGGGCGCTTCGACACACATGACAAAAGACAAATCGTTTTTAGAGAACTTAAAAACTGTTCCATGTAAAGAAATTGTTGTTGCGAAGAATGATACAGTTACGGTTGACAGTGAGGGAGAAGTGAGAATGCAACTAATGGCGGAACTTACAAAAACAAATGCAGTTGCAAAAAATGTAGAATACGTTCCACAGTTGTGTGTTAATTTACTCTCAGTGCGACAATTAACGAAAAACGTGAATAAAGTAATCTTCAAAGAAGACGACTGCAAAGTATTTGACAACAAAAACAATTTAATTGCAACTGGGAATGATCACAATGGACTTTATCGTTGATTGTAAGTGTATCGAAAATCCGGTTGTGTCAAATAAGGCTATGGCAGTCACTGAAGACTTTGAACTATGGCATAGAAGGCTAGGTCACATCTGTGACGAAAATTTAAAAAACGTAAAGGAAGCATCGACCGGAATAAAGTTTTCGAAAAATCGTGGTGACAAATGCACAATCTGCATCAAAGGTAAACAAACTTGATATCCGTTGAATGGAATTGGTTCTCGTGCTGAAAATAAACTTGATCTTATACATTCAGATGTTTTGGCACCGCTGAATGTGAAATCGTTTTCGGGCGTAAAATACCTCTTAACGTTTATTGACGATTACACTCGCAAAGTCTATCTAATTAAAAATAAGCATGAAGTGTTTAACGAATTCATGAAATTTAAGACATTCGCGGAAAACCAATCGTCGGGAAAAATTAAAATTTTACGTACAGATACCGGGTCTGAATATATAAATTCACAATTTAAACATTTTTCTGAACGCGCCGGAAATTTACATCAAAAACTTTCTCGTACACTCCTGAGCAGAACGGCATTGCTGAGCGCTGCAACAGAACAATAATGGAACGCGTTCGTTGCGTGTTGTTGGATTCTGGTATAGACGAAAGGTTCTGGGCAGAAGCAGCCGTCACCGCAGTGTACCTGATGAACCGTGTGCTGTGCAGAGGGAATAACAAAAGCCCAGAGGAGCTATGGTCGAATCGCAAACCTAGTTTGAAACATCTCCGCGTTTTTGGCAGCAAAGCCATGGTTCATGTGCCAAAACAAACACGTCGCAAACTTAGTGCCAAATCCATAGAATGCTTCCTACTTGGATATAGAACGAGAAAAATCGTGACGAGCCGTGACGTAGTTTTCATCGAACATCAAACAGGTATTTATGGTGAAACAAATAGCACTAATCGTCTTGGATCTTCTATAGTTAACCTTGAAGACAGCGTATCAGTCGTCAATTCAGGGGAAGTTGTACGAAAGATCAAATCGCCAACTGATTGCTTCGAACCCAATAATGACGAAGAAGAGGATAGTTTTGATGTGTTTTTGGGGTTTGATAATGTTTCCAACGATGCTGTTCCCTATGCAGATGACGAGGGTGCTGATGGCGAAAATCTGTACGAAAAAGATGCTGTTCGTCGGTCTGAGCGTATCCATGGTATGCCTAAGCCAAGTTATAATTTTTGTGCAACAAGTTTTGTAAGCGAAGACCCTGCAACAGTCGCAGAAGCTGTGGCATCGAATCATGCAGATAAGTGGAAGCGTGCTATGCACGACGAAATGAAATCATTAGCTGTAAACGAAACATGGGTTTTAACGCAACTGCCATCGGGAAAGAAGCCAATTAGTTCAAAATGGGTTTTTAAAACTAAGTTCGACGCAAATGGTGATTTTGTCCGCCACAAAGCAAGGCTGGTTGTCAGAGGCTTCAGTCAGCAAGAGGGTGTTGACTATAATGAAACTTTCACGCCTGTTGTGCGATATAGCTCTATTCGTTTTTTACTGGCTCTGGCGACAAAATATAACTTGCAAATTCATCAACTTGATGCAGTGACTGCGTTTTTTAAATGGCGAACTCCAAGAAGAAATATTTATGAGCCAAACAGAAGGATATGACGATGGATCAGGAAGAGTGTGCGCGCTTAAAAAGTCTCTATATGGGTTGAAACAATCAAGTCGCGTGTGGAATGCGAAACTCAACTCAGTTTTGATGAAATATGGATTGAAACGCAGCGAGGCAGACCAATGCGTGTATTATCATGTTAACACAAAGAGTCGCCTTTATGTTGCAATTTATGTGGACGACGTCCTCATTTTTGGCGATAATACAAACGTGATTGAAGCGCTAAAACTTGAGCTTTTAAGAAATATTGGGTATCCGCATCACCCGAAATTTGAAGGAAGGCATCATTGAAATTGATCAACAACAATACATTGAGGAAATGCTTAAACGATTTGGTATGGATGACAGCAAGCCTGTGTCAAAACCAGTTGACGTTAACCAGAAACTAACTGCAGCCATGTCACCGTCTACAGAGGCAGAGAGAATCGAAATGTCTAAAGTTCCTTACATGCAGGCTGTTGGGTGCCTTTTGTTTGCCGCTCAGATCACACGTCCCAATATAAGTTTTTCCGTAAACATGCTGAGTCGTTATAGTACAAACCCCGGCAAACCACATTGGACAGCTATTAAACGTGTAATGAGGTACTTGAAAGGAACATTAGCTAAAGGTCTTATCTATTCTAAAGCAGCAGCATATATCACTGGATATTGTGACGCAGTTTACCTTTCAAGGAGCACGGATCTCGTGGTGTTCAAAACGGCAACGAACGGTCGCTCTATCATCAACAGAGGCCGAATTTATGTCAATCGTGAATGCTGTCCAAGAGCTAATTTGGATCAAGCCCATGGAGCGAGAATTGGTTGCGGAGTCATCTCATTCGATGGTACTGTTTTGCGATAATAAAAGCGCAATTAATATTGTTACTAACAATTCGTACTCTCCACGCACAAAACACATTGATGTGAAAGTCAAATTTATTCGTGAGAAACTTGATGATGGTACTCTAAAACTTTTATATATTCCCACTGACCAAATGTTAGCTGACATTCTCACTAAAGGAGTACCTACAAATAAGTTATCGTTTGTTACTAGTAAATTTGGTTTGAAATGATTTATTGTGTTATTTATGTTACTTTGTATAAAAGTCAAAATGAATTTTTTAAATGGAATTACTTTTATCATGTAAAAGAAGAATGAATTTTCTATTTAAAAGCTTTGTACTACATATACTCGTATATAGATTTGAATTGTTCTTTAATTAATTTTTTGTAATGAAATGTAATAACAATAATCTTGGGTAACGACAATTCAGGGAAAGTGTTGAAATTGAATTATAATGACATTTCGTATATATGGCAACCTCTGGTTTACATACTAAATCAACTACAATAAAACATGAAAGCTGTTCTCTTTCTTATCTTCTTCCGTTGTAAGTCGCTGAGTTAAACACACGCGTTTTATTTCACTGCAAGTTAAAACTTCTATTAACAACAATTTTTACTCTCAGTTTTTCTTAAGATAACTTTTTCCACCCGCTGCTCTGCGGACGTAGCACCCAATTCCCCATACTGATGCGCCCACCGTCCTTCATTTCCGGGAGGCCGTGCTCTTAGCCGATATTTCGATGACATTATTGCTTTCGACTCTTTCTTGAGGAAGTGCTCATTACATTTATGATGCATCTGCTCCAAACTTTAGCACTCTATGGGGTATCCGATCTGTACTACATTATTATGTAGTGTTTTATTTAATTTTAATCATATTTGCGTGGCTCATCTTCAGAATCCGGTATACACCGTGGTCTGGTCGTCGCTGCAGTGTTTCGTCCTGTCTCTTCACTTGCTAACTCCTCAAACACTCAATTCTTTTATTAATTAGGTAATTCTAGACAAACTCTGCGGTATCTTATGCATCAGTTCTCTTAATTCCTCTATTAAGTTCCCCATTGCTTCTCTATCGTCCGTTACCCGATCTTCGTTGCGTTGCTGATGAATGTTACCGCTCTCCCATCCCTTGCCAGTATGGTATCGGGCAAGTCAATGACATTCCCCTTCCGCCTCCTACACTCCGTCCCATCACTCATGAGAATTCGTGAGAGGCATCACGGTACTTAAATGCAATCTTTCTTTGGAACCTCTTTTTTCGCTTCCCTTTGTAACAATAATGCAAACGTAGATCGTCTCCTCGGGGTGGATCTTGGGTAACGACAAATGATCTCCCCGTATCGATCAGCATGAGACACGTATCGATTGACATGATCGATTTAGTCCACTGATCTCTCCTCACTTTTAAATTTTTTTTTGTTCGCCATGAAGCTTGTGGCTGTACTATTCCGTTACCTTAGTACGTAAGAGTAACATCATGTGAAATGGCTTTCAGCTTAATGCTGCAGCTACCTCCGACCCGTTAAAATCATGGAAGGCCTCACCGTACGTTCAATATCCTACGCCGTTAAGTTGGTGGTGCACGGTTCAGTTGAGATTGAGATGACCCAATAAGAGCGGGTTCCAACCCTCGCGCTCATTAGACAACCATGGAATCGTATAGTGAACGTGTATATCGGATGACGAACACACCATATTTAATTTCAAACCCCACTCTCGTGCTTAAGTCGAAAAGGAGGCAACAAAATCTAAGCGGCCTTAAGAGCAAGCTAAGAGCTCCTTAACTGTTGTTGTCGAGACCATAGCCAAGGCAACAAGGCGATGTTGCTGCCCCTCAAGAGCCATAGCATGTACAAGATTGCAGCAAGGCCTTGGCGGATAGTCCAAAACGGCAATCGCGCTGTTTCAAATGCCGCATCCACTTCAGGCGTGAACTCGTACGTCAGCTCCTCGACCCGGGCTTAAAGGACCAGAAAGTCCGAATTCAGGATCCTGCCAAGTGAGATGAAATTTCCTTAGGCGTAATATTGGAGTGCGAAACACCAATACTAATTTTCGTCAACCCTACCCTGATTACAGGCGAAAAAGGTCGAATGAGCAGCTACAGCTTTTAATGCAGGACAACAAAGTTCCTAGGTTTGGCGGGCTCAGTACAGACTGGGGTAGGCCGTCATCGACTCCAACAACGGATGTGGGACCATCTCTCCAGATATCTGGAGAGATGCTCCCCCAAATGTTGGCACGGAGGATGATATTAGGTGACATCAAGATATTGATATGATCCGACCAGAGATCAGCCGACCTGTACAATACGGCCGTAGAAAAGTTAGGCGAAGTGTGACCTATGGAAGAAATCCCTGGCTGTTCCCGCTCCCGGCGGAACCTTCCGATCATGCCATTTCGAGCGGCTCTTAAGAACGGATAACCCGGACCTCCAAATACATGACTTTAGAGTGGTGAAAGTCAACGAACCTAACGGTAACATTCGAGAGGCTCTCATCTTCTTGAATGAGAAGTCGCACACACCTCTTGTAGCCTGTGATGCAGTTGTGAGCTATGGTTTTGATTCCATAATTTTTCGCGTTTTTATTAGGGGCCGCTCTACTAATAAGAGTTTGAAACCAACAACACAACCGGCTGAGATGGAATGTGGTTCAAATGACGGACTAAGTTCCATCCCCCCCGCGGACCTCATGGAACCATGGGTCACAAAGGCTCGGGTCCGCGGGCTCAGGTTGTGCCACCTTTATTAGAGCTAATCCTCGACTCCAAACTTATATGGAATCCTAACATTGTGGAGAGAGCTCGGAGGACTTACAGAATCATTCACTGCTTCAAAAGGTCTATTAGGGCAAGGTGGGGGTAAAACCCTTCATAATTTCCTGGCTGTATGAGGCGGTGGTGGAACCGATTCTTCTCTATGGGGCAGTAGTATTGTGGCCTGACGAACAAAAAACCACTTGTCAAAGTCAGGAGACTCGCCTTCGTCCTAGTCACTGCGGATATCTCTAACCAACTCCTATTAAAGCACTATTTACACTCCTCAATTGGATCCCTTTGTAAAGCAATCTCCGAAAGTGGTTTCTTTCTTGTTTTTCCACCAACAATTTTCATGTGTCTGTCTATTATTTTCTTATTTTGGAGGAAAAATCTAATACATTGCAATTCTTGCATGATATAGCTATATATTGTATATATATATATATATATATATATATATATATATATATATATATATATATATATATATATATATATATATATATATATATATATATATGTATATATATATATATATATATATATATATATATATATATATATATATATATATATATATATATACGAGTATATGAGTATATATATTACACCGGTTTCACATTTACTATAAACAATTTTAAATTTATATTTAGTATCCAAATTTTTGAAATCTCTATGTGCATTGATGTTCTAGTTGGAACCAACATACATACATACGAGGGCGGATTGATATTGAAGCTACCTAGCGCTAGATGGCAGCACAAACTCAAAAACTTTTTTTTTTAGAAATTGCGATCTGTCAAACGTCAGCTGTTCATCACCCAAATTCATCGATTAGTTTATTTGTTGTAGTCGTTTGAAGTAAGCAACTTTTGTGTTTCTTGAAAAATGGAACAAAGCGAATTTCGTGCAGTGATTAAACATTATTATTTGAAAGGGAAAACGGCGAAAGAGACAAAAGAAAAGCTCGATTAACATTACGGTGAGTCTGCTCCGTCAGATTACATGGTAAAATATTGGATTGGTGAATTTAAACGCGGCCGATCAAGCACTGCAACAGTACCATCAACAGGAAAGCCAAAAGAGGTGGTTACTGAAGAAAATATCAAGAAAATCCTCGATATCGTTATGAATG
This sequence comes from Clusia tigrina, assembly GCA_920105625.2. Classification (NCBI taxonomy): domain Eukaryota; kingdom Metazoa; phylum Arthropoda; class Insecta; order Diptera; family Clusiidae; genus Clusia; species Clusia tigrina. The sequence continues at coordinate 106,760,950 of OV050030.1, read as the reverse complement.
ATCGCCGAGTCAAGTTGCGTGAGATTGTTGAAATGATAAACATATCATATGAACGTGTGTTCAACATTTTGCATGAACATTTGCATATGAAAAAGCTATCGGCAAGATGGGTGCCGCGTTTGCTCAGTGTCGAACAAAAACGAGTTGGACAGACCACTTCACAGCGGTGTTTGGACATGGTAAAGCGTAATCCTGTTGATTTTTGGCGTCGATTAATAACTGTTGAGGAAACGTACGTATGGGTGGAAGCTGGTGGAAGTGTTCCGAAGAAGGCGAAGGCAGTGAAATCGGCTGGCAAGGTTATGGCCACTGTATTTTGGGATGCACACGGAATATTGCTCATCGATTATCTTGAAAAAGGATCCACAATCACAGGAAAGTATTATCGTGCATTATTGGATCAATTGATTGATGCAATCAAGGAAAAACGACCACATTTAAAGAAGAAAAAATGCTCTTTCTTCAAGACAACGCACCGGTTCACACAGCATTAGATACGATGCTAAAATTACTTGAAATACACTTCGAATTGGTTAATCATCCACCTTACAGTCCAGATTTAGCTCCTAGTGACTTTTTCCTGTTTCCAAACTTGAAAAAATGGCTCGCAGGAAAAAGATTCATCTCAAACGAAGAAGTGATTACCGAAACTAAAGCGTATTTTGAGGGGTTGCCGAAATCGTATTATTCAGATGGTATACAAAAGTTGGAATATCGTTTTACTAAGTGTGTCGAAGTAAAAGGAGACTATGTTGAGAAATAAATGGTTTTAGAAAAAAAAAATGTTTTTTTCCTATTTAGGTAGCTTCAATATCAATCCGCCCTCGTATATCACCATTTAATCACGAAATCTAAAAATTATTTATCAACTATGAACAAGATCACACATAATAATCAATGCAGAGCATAGACAACGGTAAATGTACCGAAAATCATTGAATTGGTGCATTAAGGAATTAAAAAAATATTTGTGAAAACATTTACTTGACACTCACTAAACTTAGTAGTATTTGTTTTTGTTGTATTTTTCCTTCTTTTTGTTCCAAATTCGCATATTTTTTTTAATGATTTCCTTGTAAATACAGTAATTAATAAAAGTTTGTGATCAAATACTTATGCACAGAAATAAAAAGTAGCCCTTTTTGGTAATTAAGTTGAAAAATTAAATTTTTGTTCAATGTGTAAACTCATTCTTGACATACTGTACATATTTCGAGATAATGTTTGTGTATATATTCGCATGTCTGCTCGCATGCGTGAATAAACAGTTGAACCATATGAATAGTGAGCAAGTGAGAAAGTGAGCAAGTGAACAAAGTAATCAAATGAGCAGTGGAGCAAGTGAGCATTGAACTATTTTGTTTAACCGATCTGAACTATTTAGTTAAGTTCAATGAAATAGATCAATTAGCTCCTTCGGTCGTTCACTACCCACGCCTAATTACCATGTACAGGGGTACATGATGTAATAGGGTTCTTGCGGAAGACAGGTCGATCACCTCAATATTGTAATGGCTGGTAACAATTGTACATTGTATGTTCGGTACGATTTATTCTTGATAAAGGATCGCATTTCATATCTAATGTAGAGTAGGGTAAGATAGGTCGGGCGTAGGAATTAAACCCTGAAAAAACCCCCCTAAACCGAGTTGTTATGCGACCCGTGCCTATTGGATGGTTTGAAGCAATACCGGCTGTATTTTTACGGAGCGTAATATTCAGATGATCTTTCTATTCTTATTTCAAATTTCAAGAATCTACTAACTCTTCTAATGGAACAATAAAATTTCGCTCTAGCTTATGGGGATCATTCATCCCGATTTTTGGTCTCGAAACACACTGCGTCCCCTCAGGTGTAAAATTCTCCGACCAGCGGCCTGGAGTCAGTGCTAGCACTGTATTCGTTGCTTTTCTTTTGTATAAGTGAAGCTGCTAGCTCTGTCTCCTCGAATCTTCTAGTCAGCTTTGCTCTTTTTCGAAGTATCCCCAACCTGCTCCTCTTTTTCGCTAAATGCTTTCGACAATCTTTCTATCGATCTACTTTCAATGGCAGTCAGTGCCTAGTCGGCTACTTTTAGACATGATATATATTCCCTAACTGTAGTTTGTTTCCAAAGCATCTGAGGATGACATTTATTGGAGTCACCTTCGAACTGTTCAGTCTAGTTGTGAATAGCGCAACTTATGCTTCCATGGATTTCAGTTCATTATGGACTTCCTCCTCCTCCGGCGGTACCAAAATATTTCATTTATATTTCTTCGAGTTCTAAATAGAATTTACTCATCCAACGTAACACTAAATACCTCGCATAGCCCCCTTTAAAATATAATATACTACCCTTACATTTGTCTTCCTCAGCCACCAACTTTTTATTGTTACTATTGTGCACTGAAGTGAAGTTAAAGTTGCTATAAAAACTTGCTCCGATGAATCCGCTGAGGACTGTTATTGGGACAAGACGATCTTATGATCAAATACTGTGGTGGCATTGTTATGCAACATGCTGAATAACATGCTGTACGGCTCCGCCAGGCACTTGCGGGGAGTTCAGATTTGTATGTGGTTCCCCTATGGGAGACATGTGGGGCCGTATTCCAATCGTTACGAGGTGTCTGGTTGTCGCCATAACATGCTAGGGGTATGTCCGCTAAAGATAAAACCAAATATGCAGTTCCAAGGAAAGGATAAAAATCATGCTGGGATATCAGCCCAAACGTCAGTGGTAGAGGTGGCTGTTACCATCGGCGGGCACAATGAACAAATTAGTAACTGTGTCACCAGCGGCTGCAACTCTGCTGGGGTTGGAGTTGCCCACAGTAGTTTAATAGTTACTTTCAAACTACAGCGGGTGAGTGCCGTAGCCCGTAGAGACTCTGGACATGACATAAAGCAACAAGCAGGTGCCGGTGTCCTTGAAGATTCAGAACACGAAAGCGTCGCCAGCGTTATACAGAAGGTAAGCCTGCATGTACACCCTTGGATCCGAAGTTCGTAAATCGGATTGAGGAAAATGTTGCGAATAAGCTTCAACGGACCACAGAAGGCGAAGAAACTCCAGCAAGAGGCACAAGCAAAAATAGGGGGTTGCGAACAAGCGAACAGAACAGACACACAAACGAAGCATGCCCAGAGCTGCGGCTGCAGCCAGTGACGTTCTCAAACGACATCTGTAGTGTAAATGAAGCCACTGGAAGCTGTTCTCGAAAATGGACTCGGATGACTGATATACCATTGCCATCCTTTGACGGGACTGGCTGGCAAAATAAGATGAAAATCCTGAAATGCAAGGACGAACCGACATTGCCATGGGATAAGGGAGCAGTCAAGACACTCCAAGGCCTATGGGACGGGGCGGTACTTAAAATAGTGTACGGAAGTAGCATCCCATCTTTACCCAAAGCGAAGGAATTCATCCCTCGAGTGGTAACGCCAGAGGATACTCTTTGGCTACTTAAATGGCAAAATCCGCCGATTCCAAAAAAGGCTGTATTGTACGCACGATGCGTGAAATGACGTGGGAAGTATGGGAGTGTGTAGCTGCGCCTGAAAAAGCGTCACCCGAATGACAAAAATACCAATATATTCGAGACGGCGGAGTTGGAATAGGAATTGGATATTGAAGAGATCCTAGATGCCTCCCTCAACCTGAACGAAGAGATGGGAACGGGAGAGATGGCGACTATAACCAAACGCGCGCAAGAGAAAGTAGCGACAGCTGAGAGTGCTGCAAAAAAATGTCTTCGGGCGAGCTCCTCCTCAATCTAGAGGGGGTGGGTACGACGTTGCTGAGTAACTTTTTAACTTTACTGTTCAAAGTAGACTAAGTATTGCTAATCTGGTTGAAGATCCAAAATTCATGGGGCCCAACTCAAAAAGCGTCTTGGACATCACGCTCCACACAAGTGGCAAAACCCTGTTAATGATTGGATAGTACTCGATATTCCCTCATTCTCTGATCATAGGTATATTAGCATTAAGGAAACTTTCTACCCTACGCTCTAACGGACGTCTATAGGATGTCTTTCACACTAGTGCGTATAAGGCGCACACCCAAACCATCCTGGCGGAACAAAGCGTTGTACAAAAGAAAATCCAGGAAGGATTATTGTGGCAATATCGAAAGGTCGGGTGAGACGGCTACACTAAGGAATGCTAGCAAAGCCTCCTATACCAATGCCAACTCTTATCCGTAAAGATAACAACAAATGGACATCTAACTGTCAGGAATCGCTTGAGACGTTTGATAATCAGCACTTTTCTGGCTGCAAAAATACAAGTAATCTTGGACCCCCAAGAACCGCGATGGAAAGGCTACCACGGGACTTGATTACAACGGAAGGGATACAATGGGCAACAAACTCATTTACCCCTTACAAGTCACCAGGGCTTGATGGAATATTCCCAGTCATGCTGCCAAAGGCTCTGCACCTGGTAACACCCTGGTAGGGAAATATACAACAGATGCTTGATGTATAACTTTGTTCCGGTGAGCTGAAGAGAAGCGAGAGTTGTGTTTATACCAAGGGCAGGTAAAAGCAATCATCTCTAATCAAAGGAATACCGACCAATTAGTTTAACGTCATTTCTCCTAAAAGCACTTGAAAAAATAATTGAGACCGACATGAGTAACTCTATATGTCGGCGTAGGCACATGCAATGTGAGTGGAGACCCAACATAAGTACATCGAACTCTCATATAAGAGTGTCCTCGTTACGAAGCATGAACACCGCGCACGTTTTTGATTACGCTGCATTCTAATGTTCAATGCCCTTGAACGAATGTACGCCGGCATTGGCCGTGATACTTTCCGCTGACATTGCAAAAGCCCCCTTTATGTATTATGAACCATATTATATACTAAGTTTTAGCACATAAGAAATTAAGGTATAAATAGCGATAAGGTTTTATCAATAAATCAGATTCGATCTGGAAACCAAACATATCGCTTCTCATTAACATATTTGGCTATACTCACGTAGTCGCCGATTTAAATTGTGCGCTAGCTCTCGCTCCGCTATACAACTTCTGATGTCGGGTCCTGCCGCATTTATTTGATGTATTTAATTGATGTCCATGATTGCGCAAACCTTGGCTATGAAGAGATCACATGGAATTTCTACGCGGACCAAATCCAAGCTACAATCTCACACCCACTTCAAAAAAAGACATTAATAAGACAACGTAAAATCGACCAAAGTTGTTTTCAAAATGCTGTGCGGTCTCAAAAAAATGTATAATTGTGAGTGTTCACCGAACCAACAAAATTTACGCTTCAATTTTAATGAGAGATGTTCCGAATTGAAGAAGCGACAGGAGCAGTACCTAACCGCCAAATATGGTGTCCATCAGATGAGTGTATTACGAAAGCGACTGGCTTTGGAGATGTGGCTGTATGATGAACTGCAGAAAGTCTTTGATCCAGCGGGCGAGGCCATCGAGGTAGACAACGAAGAAATTTTAGATATGGACACAGAAGACATAAGAATATCTCATAACATGAAGTTATTTTGTCAGTCTGTAAACGACCACAATCGGAAATATCGAAATTTAGCAGTGATTTTTTAAAGCGTGCTAAAACGCTGTAAACATTTAAAACTATTTTTGTATCTTATTTTCTTAAATTATTTTTTGTATTTAATATATATATCTTTGACTTTAATTGTAAATGTTCATAAATTTTAAAAAAATAATAACAAAGGAAATGGTTATAATTTTAACTTTGCATAATTTTGACTTTATAAACAGAGTAAGCGAAACTAATAATTTTATTATTATAGTTATGCAACTTAATACATTTATATATTAGTTAAGAATCTTTAATATTTTTATATACGTATAAATACGCGATTTTCATTTAATTTAAAGATCATATATAATATAAATGTTATTATTATAAAAAAACTAATTCGTATCAGAAACTAATTGATAATTCATATACATATGTAATGGAAAGAAAGAAACATTAAACAAAAATATTAGGAAACCAAGAAAATTTATAAAATTAGTTGCAAAATATTGCAAAAACAACAGCAAGTTTTTGTTATGTAATTTAATTTTTAATTTAAAAGGATTAATCACAATAATAAATTATTATAACTAATTTAAGAAGAAGAGTCATAGCTACCAGGGCCTTCAACTCGATTTTAATATATTATTTTACATATTTACTTATTTAGGTATTTAAATATAATTTTGGATGTGGCATTCTTTTAAGAATTTATTGATCTTTGTTATGTTATTCTTTGATGTATCTTTTAGAGAATCACTTGGAATCTGGTTATGGAATATATTTTTACGGGTTTTTTGGAAGTTGAGGCAGTTATTTAGCAGGTGTAACGAGGATATTGATTCCCCACAGAATTGACAGTTAGGTAACGGTTCCCCACGTAGCAAATGCTCGTTTGAGCATTTGGTGTGTCCGAAGCGGAGTCGTACAAAGTTTTTTGTTTGTTGGCGAGAGCAAGTTACAGGATAATATGGTTTCATTCCATCTGTGTTGAAGGTGGTGTAAAAGTGTTTATATTTTTTCCAAGTGCAATAGTTCGTGGCAACATGGAGAGATACTATATGTCGCAGTAGGTCTTTAGTTTCTGTGACTTGGAAGTCGTAGTTTGGAGCCGTAAATGACTCTGCAGCAGCTTTATCTGCAAGTTCGTTACCTGGTATCCCCGAATGTCCTGGGACCCACATAATTTTTATTTTCTTGGAATATTTAATACACGAGTTACGGATATTGTTTATGGTCCTGCTGCTATCATTATTGAAGTTTCGAATGGCTTCAATAGTCGATTTGCTGTCTGTACATATGAGGAAGTTTCCTTTATTTTTGTGAGCAAAGTCGATGGCACATTTAACAGCAAAAGCTTCGGCAGTAAATACAGAGCTAAAAGGAGGAAGACATCCTGACGTAATTAAATTTCCGTTGTGGTGGACTACAGCAAATGATGTGCCAAGAGTTCCTTTTGATCCGTCTGTATAGAGTAGGCTCCATTTTTTGTTTATATATTCACTTGCCGTTTCTGTAAAAAGTTGTCTATAAACTTTGGGATCGGTAACGGTTTTTGGATATTGCAGTAAATTCAATGCGAAGGAGCTATCTTTTATATTCCAAGGTGGTTCACTTTGTCGCTTAGTTTGACAGACTTTTATATCCCAGTCAAGGTTTTTGGAGAGTTGGACACATCTACGAATTATGGATTTAATTTTATATTGCCGTTTGTGCTTGACAACCTCCATTATGTCTTTGTGCAGTACTCTGTTGTTAGTAATGAAGAGTTTAGGGATGAGTTTTGATGTTGACATCGATAATTGCTGTTGAATAGGTGGTAGCCCAGCTTCAGCGAATATATTTTTTAAAGGTGACGTTGGAAAGGCGCTGATGCTCCTGCGAACAGCTGTGTTGTAAGGGGCTTCCAAAGATTTTAGGTTTTTTTGAGAACACCATCCATAAATTGGCAATGCGTAATCTATTTTTGAAAGTATGAGAGCTCTGGTGATTTTAATTAATGTTGAAATGTGTATTAAACTGTGTTTGGATGTTAGGTATTTAATAATGTTGAGGTAGCTAGACTTTTTCTTAACTGTAAACAATGCTCCTTAAAGTTAAACTTATTATCAAAAATAACACCAAGAATTCTCAGATGTTTTACAAGTTCAATATTTACATTATCATATTTAAGGCTAAAACAATTACATTTGGTTTTCTTACATATATGTAGTATTTTACATTTACTAACAGATAGTTTGGCGCCAGAGAAGTTGCCCCAATTTCTAATTTCATTAAGTATTTTTGTGAAAGTAGATTTGATAGTATCGAGATCTTTTGTTTTAGAAAATATAATGGCGTCGTCTGCGTAAATTGTGTGTTGGATATTTTTCTATCCATGGAGTAATTTACTGAATTGGTCGAAAGCAATAATAAATAGAACAACCGATAGGAACAATTCATATTTGTCTTCCTCAGCCACCAACTTTTTATTGTTACCTGGCACTTGCGGGGAGTTCAGATTTGTATGTGGTTCCCCTATGGGAGACATGTGGGGCCGTATTCCAATCGTTACGAGGTGTCCGGTGGTCGCCATAAAATGCTAGGGGTATGTCCGCTAAAGATAAAACCAAATTTGCAGTTCCAAGGAAAGGATAAAAATCATGCTGGGATATCAGCCCAAACGTCAGTGGTAGAGGTGGCTGTTACCATCGGCGGGCACAATGAACAAATTAGTAACTGTGTCACCAGCGGCTGCAACTCTGCTGGGGTTGGAGTTGGCCCCAGTAGTTTAATATCTACTTTCAAACTACAGCGCGTGAGTGCCGTAGTCCGTAGAGACTCGGGACATGACATAAAGCAATAAGCAGGTGCCGGTGTCCTTAAAGATTCAGAACACGAAAGCGTCGCCAGCCTAAAGGCCTGTGGGACGGGGCGGTACTTAAAATAGTGTACGGAAGTAGCATCCCATCTTTACCCAAAGCGAAGGAATTCATTCCTCGAGTGGTAACGCCAGAGGATACTCTTTGGCTACTTAAATGGCAAAATCCGCCGATTCCAAAAAAGGCTGTATTGTACGCACGATGCGTGAAATGACGTGGGAAGTATGGGAGTGTGTAGCTGCGCCTGAAGAAGCGTCACCCGAATGACAAAAATACCAATATATTCGAGACGGCGGAGTTGGAATAGGAATTCGATATTGAAGAGATCCTAGATGCCTCCCTCAACCTGAACGAAGAGATGGGAACGGGAGAGATGGCGACTATAACCAAACGCGCGCAAGAGAAAGTAGCATAAATTTAAAAAAAATAATAAAGGAAATGGTTATAATTTTAACTTTGCATAATTTTGACGTTATAAAAAGAGTAAGCGAAACTAATAATTTTATTATTGTAGTTATGCAACTTAATACATTTATATATTAGTTAAGAATCTTTAATATTTTTATATACGTATAAATACGCGATTTTCATCTAATTTAAAGATAAATAATAAATAATATAAATGTTATTATTATAAAAAAATTAATTCGTATCAGAAACTAATTGATAATTCATATACATATGTAATGGAAAGAAAGAAACATTAAACAAAAATATTAGGAAACCAAGAAAATTTATAAAATTAGTTGCAAAATATTGTAAAAACAACAACAAGTTTTTGTTATGTAAAATCTCAGATTAAAAGGAAATAATTTTCGGCTTCATTTTTAATAGTAAATTCACAAGAAAAAATTCTACATTTAAGTTTTGAAAAGAAAATATATGTAATTAAACCAGCAATTGAAAAGAAATTTTAGCAATTTGTATAGTCAAAAAATTTACAGTTGCCACTAACCATTAGTATAAATTTTTACAATGACAAGAATACCATTTTGATTTGACATACTATAAAAAATAGCAGGCAGTTTCGATGTATCGTAACGTCGTACGTTGTTTTTTTTTTATAAAGTAACTAATGCTTGGATTTGGAACAGAAGGAGGCCAAGATTAAGAAATTGCCGGTCAAATAAGAATTAAACCTTTTTACAGTATTCTCACATATAAAAACAGTTTCAATTATCTCAGAAAAATCTTCAAAATAGGTAAAAAATGCAGCTAAACGAATTAAGTTAGCGGCTTTATGCTTTTAATTATACAGAGGTTGTGTTTCTTGTTTTAATAATGACGAAAACAATTTTTTATTTTGTCAAATTACTTTTTTTACTTAAACACAACTGCAATATTTCTGCGTGTGGATCTTGAGGGTTCATTGACAATGAGAAATTATGAACAGAATTTAATGAGTTCAGTTATTTTAAGAAGTTAAGTGAATTGAGGAATAACGATAGTTGGAGTTAAAGGGGGGTGCACTTTAATTTTTCCACTACATCAATTTTAAAACCTCACACTAGCAGAACTCGCACAAAAAGCATCATATCAACTGTCTATTCTTATATGTTCTTTGGTATCGGTGTGAAACACGATCTTATTCGTGTGGGGCACGAAATCGCCGTGGCATTTTTGAGAGTCCCTAATGTAAAGTAACTAAAAAGCAATCAGCATACTCAAATATATCCCTTGCCTCACACATACACTTGCATTCAAATTCCCATTGATATTGTTGTTGGATTTACGAAGCTTTTTGTGTATATTCTTCTTTGGAATCGGGGTGAAAGATGATCTTATACGTGTGGGGCACGAACTCGCTGTCGTGTTTTTGAGAGTGCCTGATGTAAAGAAACTAAAGAGCAATCAGCTTACTCAAATATACCCCTTGCTTTTTGGCCCTAACTTTTGCTGTGTAATATACCCGCACTCAGCATAATCAAGAATATTATACCAATATTGATGAAAAACGCTAATAATTAAAAGGGGTAAGAGGCAAATTTAAGAGAGGAAACAGAGAACTGTATATCTCAGCAGAAGTCTGATCAACTTCAAATTTAGGATTGCACATCTATAAATGACGTCAATATTAGAGGAAATCAAAAAATTTAAAATGGCAAATGAAATAAAAGAAAACGCACGAAAAAATTGAGAATAAGGAAATCTACGAGGGATGTAGTGATAATTATGCGAATCAAGATTCGAACCAGAAGAAGCTATCATCAAATAAGCTATCATGAATAAAAGATACAGTGATAAATCAGCTAAACTAGTTTCGATACTGAGGAAACTGATATCAAGGAGGAATAAAGAGTATATAAAGCATGCAGGAATCAATGATAAATCAGCGAGAGTAGACTCGATTCTGATGAAATTGATATCCAAAACGAAAAAAAAGAAAACATAATGAATAAGCAATAAAGAAATATTTAAAATATGTGCCAAAGAAGAATTTAAGGAAATGAATGCGCAAATAAAAATAAAGAACAAAAATCATCTAATTAACCATTATGACATATGCCGCCCCAGAGAGAATATTAAACGAATTAAATGAATATATGCTGATAGATGGGTATCATAATGCAACACATTTAGGTTATTTAGTAGTCGCCGATTTAAATTATGCGCTAGCTCTCGCGCCGCTATACAATCCATTGAGCCCATCATTACATGGCGATCATACATTTCGCTTTTCACTCGAATATCTGGTTGTACTCTTGAAGTCGCCGAATTAAATTGTGCGCTAGCTCTCGCGCCGCTTTAAAAACGTTGACCCCATCATCCAGTAGGTTAGGTTAGGGTGACGGGTAATGGACGCTCACTTAGGCCAAGGTTGGTCCGGTGTGATACCACAGAATCGTTGCGATCTTTAAACTGAAAGACCGCTCCGGGAGTGAAAGGGGAACTAGTGTGATTTCCTGATTAAGCGAGTAATACTGCTTATACGAATGAAGGATAATTCGGCAAGATCCTCGAGATTCTCCCAGGAATTGAAATATCCTCCTCGCAAGCGCAGGGCTATATGACTTTAAGTCCAGGATAGCCTTTTCTTCGTGACACACAGCTGTGCAAAGCAATTGAATTGTAGGTTAAGTCTATAAGCATGTCTGCCAATGACACAGTGGTCTGTCAGAACTAAAGCTGTTGTAGCGCTATTCTAAGCGAAGTCCAGGCTCGGCTCGTGAAGCTGAAGATTTCTTTGTTAGACCAGAGTCTGTTAGCTAACCGCCTGTCTGATGAATAATTTCACAGACGTCAGTGGAGCACCTACTTTTGGGGAGGATTCATATTGTTTAGTGACTTCTCTAGTCAATTCGTCTGTCTCACATTTGGTAACGATAGACCTGTTACCAGGCAGCCACTGGAGGTGACACCCGGCTCGTACCGACCGGTTGTTTAGAGTGGACCGACTCCTCACCACAAAACTAGAAGAGTTTTAGACCCGAGAAAGTGACATAGACGCTTGGTTTTCAGAGAAAATTTTGATAATTGAATTATTAAATTTTGTATCTTAGTTTCATATTATTTTTACTGTGTTTTTCTGTTTGGGAAAATGACAATAACTAAAGAAAGGTTAAAAATACCAATAAAAAAATATTCTTTGCCAATGCTCAGAATATTTATAAATAATTTATTAATACATTATATTGTTTTTTTAAAGTTAAACTTGACTATAGAAGAGAAAAACAAATTATTTTGTTATTATTTCGTGCGGAATACTTCGTGTGATCGCTACGTTGACTTTCATGGGTCATTGCGTGCTCCCCCTTCCTAATTGGATACGTGCAATTTTCACTCAATTTGGCCAGTGATCCCATCGAGGCAGTTATTTGGGCTTTTGAGAGTTTTATTCTGTGAGCAAAATTTATTTGTAAATTTTATAAATATTATTCGATGTTCCTTTTTTGAGAAATAACAATAATAAACCATATTTTAAAATGAACATCCAAGAAATATTCGTTGCTAATGCTCAGAATATTTATAATTATTTTAAACCCAAATTTTTTTCTTTTTCAAAGTTAAGTTTTTACATTAGCATAGAAAAAACAATAATTTTTCATTATTTCATTCGCCCTTCACACACGAGAACAATTTGTTTTTGTCCTCATAAATGAGGTGAATAAATGTATACATGATCAGTGTTGTGCACCTCCCCTGCTACTTTTTTCTGCTTTTTATTCGCTCACTTCTCTAACTTACCTCGGCTTCACTCTTCTTGGGTGCCTTGAACCAATAAATACAGTTCCCATTGCCGATTTTCCTTGGCCAATAATAGTTTTTCGTTTTCTTTTTTCAGAACAATAGTCATCGACACATCAACGATACAAAAAAGCTTGTTTTGCTTTACATTTTCCAAATTTCCATTATAACACTGCGGTTTACCACCAATCTTTATTTTTTAAAGCTCACGTCCCATTCTGTTTCTGATTCTCCCTTATATACCTTTTCATATCTTCAAATTTGACCACTACATAAACAGTTACCTGTTTGGGTCAAGGTGGTTAACCTTCAGCTCCTTCCACTTTTCTAGCAGTCATCCCGAGCTCTATCTTTTACTATACTTTGGCACCAAAACTGAACTCTATTCATGGGAACAGATTTCAATTTGTCAGCTGTTCAACGGTCCAGCTGTTCAATAAATTGCTACACAACACAAAATAACCACATTTTCTTTTCGTTTGTTTTTTTCTTTCAGGTACCTGATCGCAATAGATGACAGATTTCCGCCCGTGAAGGTTCAGTGTCTTCAGGAGGAATAAGGATAAAGTAATTGATCTAAAGACTTCCGCGGTTGAGTGAGATTTTTTCCTTTTTTTGGGATGAAAACGATGTTAACTTTGTGCCATCAAAGGGAGATATATCCTTATTTCAGGTAAGCTCTGTAGATAACACCTAACAATGGAGCCACACAGCAAATTGTTTGCTGGAGTACAGCTGGGTTGATACCGTCGGCACTCGGAGATTTGAAGGGTTTTAAAGAGTTTATAGTCCAAAAGATAGTAACGTCAGTGGTTATGACATCGAAGTGACACCTTGCGGTGGAGGTCTAAATCATTCATGCAGCATTCAACGGAATGGTACTGTACGGAATTTATGCGTCATATAAAACTTCCATGATTTCAGTTTTATTTTAGTCCAGTTTCTATCGGTCCTCTGTATAGACCCTGGATTTGTAGAAAAATGACTGAGGATTTTACGAAGACGACTGGCCTCAGGTAACTCTCCACGGTAGCATTTCGTAATTTCGTTGCTTGTATATACTCGTATATAAGTGGTTGGTTATTTGCTTTTGATTTTTGTGGGGCTGTAAATATAAATATTGAGCAGGATTATGTTATACAATATAGATTTTAAGCCCCTAGCATAAGATAAATTTGGCCGCAGCACTCTCACTGCATTGTATTATATTTTATGCGATGATTATAATAAAAGCTGGTTAGAATAATAGGAATTCGGTCGTGAAAAGCCAACTAAAAAAGTTGTACTACTTTTTTACGTAATCTGCGGAAACAACCCACAAGCTATCCCCTATTGCAATATTTACACACCCACAAGTACGTTCGCGGTCGATAATAAACTGTAATTTTGCCTTGATGAACTTGGTCAAAGCATATGCGAAAAGAGACTTGGCTATTTATGGGAGATAGAGACTGGGATATTTATTAGGAGGGAGTTCACAACCTTTAACGGAAACATGAAAATGAAAATTTTGTCTTGTGAATTGTATAAGAAATTTGATTTTTGTGATTGTAAAAAATAAACACTACATTCATTTTTCACGGGTCGTTTCAATTCTGAAGAAAAGTTAAATATAAATTGACTATCCATGTCTAATTTATCTTATTTATGGTAACATATTCTATTTAGTGGTTTCAAAGCTTATATTAATGCAAAAAAGAAAGAGACAAATAAAATAATGTAGAGCTGCTTAGCAAATATAAAAGCACATATTGTATATATGGCCTATTTATGAAACTAATCGGATTGTAACTTCTCTGAATTAATTGGGAACAGATCGCTCGGGAATTTCCTTGTCCACCAAACCACACAACTGCTGTCCTGCTTACACAACCCAAATGGCCTTACTGTGATGGTAGACTGGATTGGTATAGTACAGTAAAAGCGGTACATGCTCTACTCCCTATATCTACTGATATAATGCTTATTGTCTCACCTGCTTAAGAGGCCCTTAATATTCTGAAATGGTATGCGTCCTTAATAGTTATCTAATTAAAATTCCTGGCGTCAAGACAAAATTTTTGCTTAGATTCCGCATATTCCAAGGGCTTTTGGTCTCTTCGAATACATCTATCTTCAGCATCCTGTCGATTTCTGCATACACTAGCGCTGGTGACAACGATAGTGCCCATCCTCATCCATTCATAAATAACTTTTGCTTACCCCCTTTTTGACAAGGTTTCACTTCTTTTCCGGTTCTATTACGTCTATTTTACTCACTCTGACGACTATTGGAGCTAATTGAAGTACTTTCCAAAAGTCTAGTTCCACTATACTGCCTGCACAAATAATACTGTATATCTTGAAATGGGGATTTGTACTAAACTGATAAGACTACTTCTCGTATATGCCCACTTTTCTCTGCGGTGGAAACAATTCGATAAAATGCCATAGTTTTTACCCCACTTACAGAAGCCCCTGTATATTAACAAACCTTCTGTTGTCTAAACGTCGGCATATCGTTTAACGGGTTTCTGCACTTTGAGAATAGCCTCCGCAACCTTCTTCCTCCTCTTTTTGCCATTATCATAATTCACTACTTGCTGCCGGAACTTAGGACATAATATTGTTCTTGTCTCTGCGGGGCACTCCATAAACCCATCCCCCTTGTATTTGTAATTAAAATATATGTAAGCTGCTTTGTGGGCCGCTGTGTGTCATTTCTCCTCTCAGTTTTTCTTAAGATAACTTTTTCCACCCGCTGCTCTGCGGACGTAGCACCCAATTCCCCATACTGATGCGCCCATCGTCCTTCATTTCCGGGAGGCCGTGCTCTTAGCCGATATTTCGATGACATTATTACTTTCGACTCTTTCTTGAGGAAGTGCTCATTACATTTATGATGCATCTGCTCCAAACTTTAGCACTCTATGCGGTATCCGATCTGTCCTACATTATTATGTAGTGTTTTAAAAATTTTAATCATATTTGCGTGGGTCATCTTCAGAATCCGGTATACACCGTGCTCTGTACGTCGCTGCAGTGTTTAGTCCTTTCTCTTCACTTGCTAACTCCTCAAACACTCAATTCTTTTATTAATTAGGTAATTCTAGACAAACGCTGCGGTATCTTATGCATCAGTTCTCTTAATTCCTCTATTAAGTTCCCCATTGCTTCTCTATCGTCCGTTACCCGATCTTCGTTGCGTTGCTGATGAATGTTACCGCTCTCCCATCCCTTGCCAGTATGGTATCGGGCAAGTCAATGACATTCCCCTTCCGCCTCCTACACTCCGTCCCATCACTCATGAGAATTTGTGAGAGGCATCACGGTACTTAAATGCAATCTTTCTTTAGAACCTCTTTTTCGCTTCCCTTTGTAACGTATCGATTGACATGATCGATTTAGTCCACTGATGTCTCATCACTTTTTAAATTTTTTTTGTTCGCCATGAAGCTTGTGGCTGTACTATTCCGTTACCTCAGTACGTAAGAGTAACATCATGTGAAATGGCTTTCAGCTTAATGCTGCAGCTACCTCCGACCCGTTAAAATCATGGAAGGCCTCACCGTACGTTCAATATCCTACGCCGTTAAGTTGGTGGTGCACGGTTCAGTTGAGATTGAGATGACCCAATAAGAGCGGGTTCCAACCCTCGCGCTCATTAGACAACCATGGAATCGTATAGTGAACGTGTATATCGGATGACGAACACACCATATTTAATTTCAAACCCCACTCTCGTGCTTAACTCGAAAAGGAGGCAACAAAATCTAAGCGGCCTTAAGAGCAAGCTAAGAGCTCCTTAACTGTTGTGGTCAAGACCATAGCCAAGGCAACAATGTCAGGCGATGTTGCTGCCCCTCAAGAGCCATAGCATGTACAAGATTGCAGCAAGGCCTTGGCGGATAGTCCAAAACGGCAATCGCGCAGTTTCAAATGCCGCATCCACTTCAGGCGTGAACTCGTACGTCAGCTCCTCGACCCGGGCTTCAAGGACCAGAAAGTCCGAATTCAGGACCCTGACAAGTGAAATCTAGGAGTGAGATGAAATTTCCTTAGGCGTAATATTGGAGTGCGAAACACCAATACTAATTTTCGTCAACCCTACCCTGATTACAGGCGAAAAAGGTCGAATGAGCAGCTACAGCTTTTAATGCAGGACAACAAAGTTCCTAGGTTTGGCGGGCTCAGTACAGACTGGGGTAGGCCGTCATCGACTCCAACAACGGATGTGGGACCATCTCTCCAGATATCTGGAGAGATGCTCCCCCAAATGTTGGCACGGAGGATGATATTAGGTGACATCAAGATATTGATATGATCCGACCAGAGATCAGCCGACCTGTACAATACGGCCGTAGAAAAGTTAGGCGAAGTGTGACCTATGGAAGAAATCCCTGGCTGTTCCCGCTCCCGGCGGAACCTTCCGATCATGCCATTTCGAGCGGCTCTTAAGAACGGATAACCCGGACCTCCAAATACATCACTTTAGAGTGGTGTAAGTCAACCAACCTAACGGTAACATTCGAGAGGCTCTCATCTTCTTGAATGAGAAGTCGCACACACCTCTTGTAGCCTGTGATGCAGTTGTGAGCTATGGTTTTGATTCCATAATTTTTCGCGTTTTTATTAGGGGCCGCTCTACTAATAAGAGTTTGAAACCAACAACACAACCGGCTGAGATGGAATGTGGTTCAAATGACGGACTAAGTTCCATCCCCCCCGCGGACCTCATGGAACCATGGGTCACAAAGGCTCGGGTCCGTCGGCTCAGGTTGTGCCACCTTACGAAATGTAGGGTAATGATCTCATTAAGGCAGAGCACAAAATTTGTAGATTTCATCAGTCTCTTACTGAATAGTCGCTTTATTTATGATACTCCTGGTGAGGCAAAAATCAGAAGGGGAGCTACAAAAGCACTTCACAAGGAGGCGTCTTATCTCCGTTATTTTATAGCCTTGTGCTAAATAAGCTACTGTTAGACATCCAGCTCTCAGGCTTTGAGGTCGTTGTTTATGCGGATTAAGTCGGTATAGCTTTTGCAGGCAAGTACTTCAACACTCTCTATTAGAGAATGAACTACTGGCTAGACATCCTCTCCTCATGGAGCGCGATATGTAGTTTGAGGGCCAATCCTAGCAAATACCCAGCTCGTCCAATTTACAAGGAAGTATAAAATTCTTTACTTTTGTCTACCCAAATTGGGCGGCACCACACTCAGTCTAAGTAGACACGTTAAATAATTAGAGCTAATCCTCGACTCCAAACTAATATGGAATCCTAACATTATGGAGAGAGCTCGGAGGACTTACAGAATCATTCACTGCTTCAAAAGGTCTATTAGGGCAAGGTAATTCATAATTTCCTGGCTGTATGAGGCGGTGGTGGAACCGATTCTTATCTATGGGGCAGTAGTATTGTGGCCTGACGAACAAAAAACCACTTGACAAAGTCAGGAGAATCGCCTTCGTCCTAGTCACTGCGGATATCTCTAACCAACTCCTATTAAAGCAATATTTACACTCCTCAATTGGATCCCTTTGTAAAGTAAACTCCGAAAGTGGTTTCTTTCTTGTTTTTCCTCCAACGATTTTCATGTGTCTTGAAGCTACCTATCGCTAGATGGCAGCACAAACACAAAAACTTTTTTTTTTAGAAATTGCGATCTGTCAAACGTCAGCTGTTAAAATTTCACCCAAATTCATCGATTAGTTTATTTGTTGTAGTCGTTTGAAGTAAGCAACTTTTGTGTTTCTTGAAAAATGGATCAAAGCGAATTTCGTGCAGTGATTAAACACTATTATTTGAAAGGGAAAACGGCGAAAGAGACAAAAGAAAAGCTCGATAAACATTACGGTGAGTCTGCTCCGTCAGATTACATGGTAAAATATTGGATTGGTGAATTTAAACGCGGCCGAACTAGCACTGCAACAATACCATCAACAGGAAGGCCAAAATTGGTGGTTACTGAAGAAAATATCAAGAAAATCCTCGATATCGTTATGAATGATCGCCGAGTCAAGTTTCGTGAGATTGTTGAAATGGTAAATATATCATATGAACGTGTGTTCAACATTTTGCATGAACATTTGCATATGAAAAAGCTATCGGCAAGATGGGTGCCGCGTTTGCTCAGTGTCGAACAAAAACGAGTTGGACAGACCACTTCACAGCGGTGTTTGGACATGGTAAAGCGTAATCCTGTTGATTTTTGGCGTCGATTAATAACTGTTGAGGAAACGTGGGTCCACCACTACACACCTGAAACCAAAAATCAATCGAAACAATGGGTGGAAGCTGGTGGAAGTGCTCCGAAGAAGGCGAAGGCAGTGAAATCGGCTGGCAAGGTTATGGCCACTGTATTTTGGGATGCACACGGAATATTGCTCATCGATTATCTTGAAAAAGGATCCACAATCACAGGAAAGTATTATCGTGCATTATTGGATCAATTGATTGATGCAATCAAGGAAAAACGACCACATTTAAAGAAGAAAAAAATGCTCTTTCTTCAAGGCAACGCACCGGTTCACACAGCATTAGATACGATGCTAAAATTACGTGAAATACACTTCGAATTGGTTAATCATCCACCTTATAGTCCAGATTTAGCTCCTAGTGACTTTTTCCTGTTTCCAAACTTGAAAAAATGGCTCGTAGGAAGAAGATTCATCTCAAACGAAGAAGTGATTACCGAAACTAACGCGTATTATGAGAGGTTCCCGAAATCGTATTATTCAGATGGTATACAAAAGTTGGAATATCGTTTTACTAAGTGTGTCGAAGTAAAAGGAGACTATGTTGAGAAATAAATGGTTTTAGAAAAAAAAAATGTTTTTTTCCTATTTAGGTAGCTTCAATATCAATCCGCCCTCGTATATCACCATTTAATCACGAAATCTAAAAATTATTTATCAACTATGAACAAGATCACACATAATAATCAATGCAGAGCATAGACAACGGTAAATGTACCGAAAATCATTGAATTGGTGCATTAAGGAATTAAAAAAATATTTGTGAAAACATTTACTTGACACTCACTAAACTTAGTAGTATTTGTTTTTGTTGTATTTTTCCTTCTTTTTGTTCCAAATTCGCATATTTTTTTTAATGATTTCCTTGTAAATACAGTAATTAATAAAAGTTTGTGATCAAATACTTATGCACAGAAATAAAAAGTAGCCCTTTTTGGTAATTAAGTTGAAAAATTAAATTTTTGTTCAATGTGTAAACTCATTCTTGACATACTGTACATATTTCGAGATAATGTTTGTGTATATATTCGCATGTCTGCTCGCATGCGTGAATAAACAGTTGAACCATATGAATAGTGAGCAAGTGAGAAAGTGAGCAAGTGAACAAAGTAATCAAATGAGCAGTGGAGCAAGTGAGCATTGAACTATTTTGTTTAACCGATCTGAACTATTTAGTTAAGTTCCATGAAATAGATCAATTAGCTCCTTCGGTCGTTCACTACCCACGCCTAATTACCATGTACCAGGGGTACATGATGTAATAGGGTTCTTGCGGAAGACAGGTCGATCACCTCAATATTGTAATGGCTGGTAACAATTGTACATTGTATGTTCGGTACGATTTATTCTTGATAAAGGATCGCATTTCATATCTAATGTAGAGTAGGGTAAGATAGGTCGGGCGTAGGAATTAAACCCTGAAAAAAACCCCCCTAAACCGAGTTGTTATGCGACCCGTGCCTATTGGATGGTTTGAAGCAATACCGGCTGTATTTTTACGGAGCGTAATATTCAGATGAACTTTCTATTCTTATTTAAAATTTCAAGAATCTACTAACTCTGTTAATGGAACAATAAAATTTCGCTCTAGCTTCTGAGGATCATTCATCCCGATTTTTGGTCTCGAAACACTCTGCGTCCCCTCAGGTGTAAAATTCTCCGACCAGCAGCCTGGAGTCAGTGCTAGCACTGTATTCGTTGCTTTTCTTTTGTATAAGTGAAGCTGCTAGCTCTGTCTCCTCGAATCTTCTAGTCAGCTTTGCTCTTTTTCGAAGTATCCCCAACCTGCTCCTCTTTTTCGCTAAATGCTTTCGACAATCTTTCTATCGATCTACTTTCAATGGCAGTCAGTGCCTAGTCGGCTACTTTTAGACATGATATATATTCCCTAACTGTAGTTTGTTTCCAAAGCATCTGAGGATGACATTTATTGGAGTCACCTTCGAACTGTTCAGTCTAGTTGTGAATAGCGCAACTTATGCTTCCATGGATTTCAGTTCATTATGGACTTCCTCCTCCTCCGGCGGTACCAAAATATTTCATTTATATTTCTTCGAGTTCTAAATAGAATTTACTCATCCAACGTAACACTAAATACCTCGCATAGCCCCCTTTAAAATATAATATACTACCCTTACATTTGTCTTCCTCAGCCACCAACTTTTTATTGTTACTATTGTGCACTGAAGTGAAGTTAAAGTTGCTATAAAAACTTGCTCCGATGAATCCGCTGAGGACTGTTATTGGGACAAGACGATCTTATGATCAAATACTGTGGTGGCATTGTTATGCAACATGCTGAATAACATGCTGTACGGCTCCGCCAGGCACTTGCGGGGAGTGCAGATTTGTATGTGGTTCCCCTATGGGAGACATGTGGGGCCGTATTCCAATCGTTACGAGGTGTCTGGTTGTCGCCATAACATGCTAGGGGTATGTCCGCTAAAGATAAAACCAAATATGCAGTTCCAAGGAAAGGATAAAAATCATGCTGGGATATCAGCCCAAACGTCAGTGGTAGAGGTGGCTGTTACCATCGGCGGGCACAATGAACAAATTAGTAACTGTGTCACCAGCGGCTGCAACTCTGCTGGGGTTGGAGTTGGCCCCAGTAGTTTAATATCTACTTTCAAACTACAGCGCGTGTGTGCCGTAGTCCGTAGAGACTCGGGACATGACATAAAGCAATAAGCAGGTGCCGGTGTCCTTGAAGATTCAGATTACGAAAGGGTCGCCAGCCTAAAGGCCTGTGGGACGGGGCGGTACTTAAAATAGTGTACGGAAGTAGCATCCCATCTTTACCCAAAGCGAAGGAATTCATTCCTCGAGTGGTAACGCCAGAGGATACTCTTTGGCTACTTAAATGGCAAAATCCGCCGATTCCAAAAAAGGCTGTATTGTACGCACGATGCGTGAAATGACGTGGGAAGTATGGGAGTGTGTAGCTGCGCCTGAAGAAGCGTCACCCGAATGACAAAAATACCAATATATTCGAGACGGCGGAGTTGGAATAGGAATTCGATATTGAAGAGATCCTAGATGCCTCCCTCAACCTGAACGAAGAGATGGGAACGGGAGAGATGGCGACTATAACCAAACGCGCGCAAGAGAAAGTAGCGACTCTTCGGGCGAGCTCCTCCTCAATCTAGAGGGGGTGGGTACGACGTTGCTGAGTCACTTTTTATCTTTACTGTTCAAAGTAGACTAAGTATTGCTAATCTGGTTGAAGATCCAAAATTCATGGGGCCCAACTCAAAAAGCGTCTTGGACATCACGCTCCACACAAGTGGCAAGACCCTGTTAGGGATTGGATAGTACTCAATATTCCCTCATTCTCTGATCATAGGTATATTAGCATTAAGGAAACTTTCTACCCTACGCTCTAACGGACGTCTATAGGATCTCTTTCACACCAGTGCGTATAAGGCGCACACCCAAACCATCCTGGCGGAACAAAGCGTTGTACAAAAGAAAATCCAGGAAGGATTATTGTGGCAATATCGAAAGGTCGGGTGAGACGGCTACACTAAGGAATATGCTAGCAAAGCCTCCTATACCAATGCCGACTCTTATCCGTAAAGATAACAACAAATGGACATCTAGCTGTCAGGAATCGCTTGAGACGTTTGATAATCAGCACTTTTCTGGCTGCAAAAATACAAGTAATCTCGGATCCCCAAGAACCGCGATGGAAAGGCTACCACGGGACTTGATTACAACGGAAGGGAAACAATGGGCAACAAACTCATTTACCTCTTACCAGTCACCAGGGCTTGATGGAATATTCCCAGCCATGCTGCAAAAGGCTCTGCACCTGGTAACACCCTGGTAGGGAAATATACAACGGATGCTTGATGTTATTTTTTAGAATTTTAGATATGGACACAGAAGACATAAGAATATCTCATAACATGAAGTTATTTTGTCAGTCTGTAAACGACCACAATCGGAAATATCGAAATTTAGCAGTGATTTTTTAAAGCGTGCTAAAAAGCTGTAAACATTTAAAACTATTTTTGTATCTTATTTTCTTAAATTATTTTTTGTATTTAATATATATATCTTTGACTTTAATTGTAAATGTTCATAAATTTAAAAAAAATAATAACAAAGGAAATGGTTATAATTTTAACTTTGCATAATTTTGACTTTATAAAAAGAGTAAGCGAAACTAATAATTTTATTATTATAGTTATGCAACTTAATACATTTATATATTAGTTAAGAATCTTTAATATTTTTATATACGTATAAATACGCGATTTTCATTTAATTTAAAGATCATATATAATATAAATGTTATTATTATAAAAAAATTAATTCGTATCAGAAACTAATTGATAATTCATATACATATGTAATGGAAAGAAAGAAACATTAAACAAAAATATTAGGAAACCAAGAAAATTTATAAAATTAGTTGCAAAATATTGCAAAAACAACAACAAGTTTTTATTATGTAAAATCTCAGATTAAAAGGAAATAATTTTCGGCTTAATTTTTAATAGTAAATTCACAAGAAAAAAATCTACATTTAAGTTTTGAAAAGAAAATATATGTAATTAAACCAGTAATTGAAAAGAAATTTTAGCAATTTGTATAGTCAAAAAATTTACAGTTGCCACTAACCATTAGTATAAATTTTTACAATGAAAAGAATACCATTTTGATTTGACATACTATAAAAAATAGCAGGCAGTTTCGATGTATCGTAACGTCGTACGTTGTTTTTTTTTTATAAAGTAACTAATGCTTGGATTTGGAACAGAAGGAGGCCAAGATTAAGAAATTGCCGGTCAAATAAGAATTAAACCTTTTTACAGTATTCTCACACATAAAAACAGTTTCAATTATCTCAGAAAAATCTTCAAAATATGTAAAAAAATGCAGCTAAACGAATTAAGTTAGCGGCTTTATGCTTTTAATTAAACAGAGGTTGTGTTTCTTGTTTTAATAATGACGAAAACAATTTTTTATTTTGTCAAATTAATTTTTTTACTTAAACACAACTGCAATATTTCTGCGTGTGGATCTTGAGGGTTCATTGACAATGAGAAATTATGAACAGAATTTTATGAGTTCAGTTATTTTAAGAAGTTATGTGAATTGAGGAATAACGATAGTTGGAGTTAAAGGGGGGTGCACTTTAATTTTTCCACTACATACATCAATTTTAAAACCTCACACTAGCAGAACTCGCACAAAAACCATCATATCAACTGTCTATTCTTATATGTTCTTTGGTATCGGTGTGAAACACGATCTTATTCGTGTGGGGCACGAAATCGCCGTGGCATTTTTGAGAGTCCCTAATGTAAAGTAACTAAAAAGCAATCAGCATACTCAAATATATCCCTTGCCTCACACATACACTTGCATTCAAATTCCCATTGATATTGTTGTTGGATTTACGAAGCTTTTTGTGTATATTCTTCTTTGGAATCGGGGTGAAAGACGATCTTATACGTGTGGGGCACGAACTCGCCGTCGTGTTTTTGAGAGTGCCTGATGTAAGGAAACTAAAGAGCAATCAGCTTACTCAAATATTCCCCTTGCTTTTTGGCCCTAACTTTTGCTGTGTAATATACCCGCACTCACCACTTTACCCTTTCTTTTCTCAAAATATGACACTCGCATTTTGAAATGTCATGAATGCCGTAGCGTAAAGCGTTATTCAACGATAAAAATGGTAAAATAAATTCGAACGCAGACGCGTTATCAATAGTAGAATTAAACTCCAGCATACTCAAGAATATTATACCAATATTGATGAAAAACGCTAATAATTAAAAGGGGTAAGAGGCAAATTTAAGAGAGAAACAGAGAACTGTATATCTCAGCAGAAGTCTGATCAACTTCAAATTTAGGATTGCACATCTATAAATGACGTCAATATTAGAGGAAATCAAAAAATTTAAAATGGCAAATGAAATAAAAGAAAACGCACGAAAAAATTGAGAATAAGGAAATCTACGAGGGATGTAGTGATAATTATGCGAATCAAGATTCGAACCAGAAGAAACTATCATCAAATAAGCTATCATGAATAAAAGATACAGTGATAAATCAGCTAAACTAGTTTCGATACTGAGGAAACTGATATCAAGGAGGAATAAAGAATATATAAAGCATGCAGGAATCAATGATAAATCAGCGAGAGTAGACTCGATTCTGATGAAATTGATATCCAAAACGAAAAAAAGAAAACATAATGAATAAGCAATGAAGAAATATTTAAAATATGTGCCAAAGAAGAATTTAAGGAAATGAATGCGCAAATAAAAATAAAGAACAAAAATCATCTAATTAACCATTATGACATATGCCGCCCCAGAGAGAATATTAAACGAATTAAATGAATATATGCTGATAGATGGGTATCATAATGCAACACATTTAGGTTATTTAGTAGTCGCCGATTTAAATTATGCGCTAGCTCTCGCGCCGCTATACAATCCATTGAGCCCATCATTACATGGCGATCATACATTTCGCTTCTCACTCGAATATCTGGTTGTACTCTTGAAGTCGCCGAATTAAATTGTGCGCTAGCTCTCGCGCCGCTTTAAAAACGTTGACCCCATCATCCAGTAGGTTAGGTTAGGGTGACGGGTAATGGACGCTCACTTAGGCCAAGGTTGGTCCGGTGTGATACCACAGAATCGTTGCGATCTTTAAACTGAA
Source organism: Clusia tigrina (assembly GCA_920105625.2). NCBI lineage: Eukaryota > Metazoa > Arthropoda > Insecta > Diptera > Clusiidae > Clusia > Clusia tigrina. The sequence continues at coordinate 106,735,473 of OV050030.1, read as the reverse complement.
CAGACCGCTCCGGGACTGAAAGGGGAACTAGTGTGATTTCCTGATTAAGCGAGTGATACTGCTTATACGAATGAAGGATAATTCGGCAAGATCCTCGAGATTCTCCCAGGAATTGAAATATCCTCCTCGCAAGCGCAGGGCTATATGACTTTAAGTCCAGGATAGCCTTTTCTTCGTGACACACAGCTGTGCAAAGCAATTGAATTGTAGGTTAAGTCTATAAGCATGTCTGCCAATGACACAGTGGTCTGTCAGAACTAAAGCTGTTGTAGCGCTATTCTAAGCGAAGTCCAGGCTCGGCTCGTGAAGCTGAAGATTTCTTTGTTAGACCAGAGTCTGTTAGCTAACCGCCTGTCTGATGAATAATTTCACAGACGTCAGTAGAGCACCTACTTTTGGGGAGGATTCATATTGTTTAGTGACTCCTCTAGTCAATTCGTCTGTCTCACATTTGGTAACGATAGACCTGTTACCAGGCAGCCACTGGAGGTGACACCCGGCTCGCACCGACCGGGTGTTTAGAGTGGACCGACTCCTCACCACAAAACTAGAAGAGTTTTAGACCCGAGAAAGTGACATAGACGCTTGGTTTTCAGAGAAAATTTTGATATTTGAATTATTAAATTTTGTATTTTAGTTTCATATTATTTTTACTGTGTTTTTCTTTTTGGGAAAATGACAATAACTAAAGAAAGGTTAAAAATACCAATAAAAAATATTCTTTGCCAATGCTCAGAATATTTATAAATAATTTATTATTACATTATATTGTTTTTTAAAGTTAAACTTGACTATAGAAGAGAAAAACAAATTATTTTGTTATTATTTCGTGCGGAATACCTCGTGTGATCGCTACGTTGACTTTCATGGGTCATTGCGTGCTCCCCCTTCCTGTTTGGATTGTGTGAGCAAAATTTATTTGTAAATTTTATAAATATTATTCGAAGTTCCTTTTTTGAGAAATAACAATAATAAACCATATTTTAAAATGAACATCCAAGAAAAATTCGTTGCAGAATATTTATAATTATTTTAAACCCAAATTTTTTTCTTTTTCAAAGTTAAATTTTTACATTAGCATAGAAAAAACAATAATTATTCATTATTTCATTCGCCCTTCACACACGAGAACAATTTGTTTTTGTCCTCATAAATGAGGTGAATAAATGTATACATGATCAGTGTTGTGCACCTCCCCTGCTATTTTTTTCTGCTTTATATTCGCTCACTTCTCTAACTTACCTCGGCTTCACTCTTCTTGGGTGCCTTGAACCAATAAATTCAGTTACCATTGCCGATTTTCCTTGGCCAAAAATAGTTTTTCGTTTTCTTTTTTCAGAACAATAGTCATCGACACATCAACGATACAAAAAAGCTTGTTTTGCTTTACATTTTGCAAATTTCCATTATAACACTTTACCCGTCACCCGTAGTTGCAACATGGGGGACACCTCAAACCCATTTTTCTTCCTCTGCGGTTTACCACCAATCTTTATTTTTTAAAGCTCACGTCCCATTCTGTTTCTGATTCTCCCTTATATACCTTTTCATATCTTCAAATTTGACCACTACATAAACAGTTACCTGTTTGGGTCAAGGTGGTTAACCTTCAGCTCCTTCCACTTTTCTAGCAGTCATCCCGAGCTCTATCTTTTACTATACTTTGGCACTAAAACTGAACTCTATTCATGGGAACAGATTTCAATTTGTCAGCTGTTCAACGGTCCAGCTCTTCAATAAATTGCTACACAACAAAAAATAACCACATTTTCTTTTCGTTTGTTTTTTCTTTCAGGTACCTGATCGCAATAGATGACAGATTTCCGCCCGTGAAGGTTCAGTGTCTTCAGGAGGAATAAGGATAAAGTAATTGATCTAAAGACTTCTGCGGTTGAGTGAGATTTTTTCCTTTTTTTGGGATGAAAACGATGTTAACTTTGTGCCATCCCATACCCTTATTTCAGGTAAGCTCTGTAGATAACACTTAACAACGCCACCCAGCAAATCGTTTGCTGGAGTACAGCTGGATTGATACCGTCGACACTCGGAGATTTGAAGGGTTTTAAAGAGTTTATAGTCCAAAAGATAGTAACGTCAGTGGTTATGACATCGAAGTGGCACCTTGCGGTGGAGGCCTAAATCATTCATGCAGCATTCAACGGAATGGTACTGTACGGAAATTATGCGTCATATAAAACTTCCATGATTTCAGTTTTATTTTAGTCCAGTTTCTATCGGTCCTCTGTATAGACCCTGGATTTGTAGAAAAATGACTGAGGATTTTACGAAGACGACTGGCCTCAGGTAACTCTCCACGGTAGCATTTCGTAATTTCGTTGCTTGTATATACTCGTATATAAGTGGTTGGTTATTTGCTTTTGATTTTTGTGGGGCTGTAAATATAAATATTGAGCAGGATTATGTTATACAATATAGATTTTAAGCCCCTAGCATAAGATAAATTTGGCCGCAGCACTCTCACTGCATTGTATTATATTTTATGCGATGATTATAATAAAAGCTGGTTAGAATAATAGGAATTCGGTCGTGAAAAGCCAACTAAAAAAGTTGTACTACTTCTTTACGTAATCTGCGGAAACAACCCACAAGCTATCCCCTATTGCAATATTTACACACCCACAAGTACGTTCGCGGTCGATAATAAACTGTAATTTTGCCTTGATGAACTTGGTCAAAGCATATGCGAAAGAGACTTGGCTAGTGACCGTGTTTGCTGACATTGCCCATCCATCTTTAACTGACTTCGTTGGTTACCCATACGAAACTTTTTTTTGAGGAGGTAAGGGAAAGTTAATGAATCCATCCATAAATATATAGTGATTAATGTTTATAACAAGAGATTTATTGAAAAAACGTAAATTGTGCTCTTTGATAATATAAATAGAGGCGATTAATCTATGCAACTGTGAAAATCGCTTACTAACAATATAAAGATTTATTTAAAATATTTCATAATAAATAAATTTATTTCTTGAAGTATTTCTCAAAAAAATGCGATTATAGCTTTTGATATTTATTAGGAGGGAGTTCACTACCTTTAACGGAAACATGAAAATGAAAATTTTGTATTGTGAGTTGTATAAGAAATTTGATTTTTGTGATTGTAAAAAATAAACACTACATTCATTTTTCACGGGTCGTTTCAATTCTGAAGAAAAGTTAAATATAAATTGACTATCCATGTCTAATTTATCTTATTTATGGTAACATATTCTATTTAGTGGTTTCAAAGCTTATATTAATGCAAAAAAGAAAGAGACAAATAAAATAATGTAGAGCAGCTTAGCAAATATAAAAGCACATATTGTATATATGGCCTATTTATGAAACTAATCGGATTGTAACTTCTCTGAATTAATTTTGAACAGATCGCTCGGGAATTTTCTTGTCCACCAACCCACACAACTGCTGTCCTGCTTACACAACCCAAATGGCCTTACTGTGATGGTAGACTGGATTGGTATAGTACAGTAAAAGCGGTACATGCTCTACTCCCTATATCTACTGATATAATGCTTATTGTCTCACCTGCTTAAGAGGCCCTTAATATTCTGAAATGGTATGCGTCCTTAATAGATATCTAATTAAAATTCCTGGCGTCAACACAAAATTTTTGTTGGATTCCGCATATTCCAAGGGCTTTTGGTCTCTTCGAATACATCTATCTTCAGCATCCTGTCGATTTCTGTATACACTACCGCTGGTGACAACGATAGTGCCCATCCTCATCCATTCATAAATAACTTTTGCTTATCCCCTTTTTGACAAGGTTTCACTTCTTTTCCGGTTCTATTACGTCTATTTTACTCACTCTGACGACTACCGGAGCTAATTGAAGTACTTTCCAAAAGTCTAGTTCCACTATACTGCCTGCACAAATAATACTGTATATCTCGAAATGGGGATTTGTACTAAACTGATAATACTACTTCTCGTATATGCCCACTTTTCTCTGCGGTGGAAACAATTCGATAAAATGCCATAGTTTTTACCCCACTTACGGAAGCCCCTGTATATTAACAACCCTTCTGTTGTCTAAACGTCGGCATATCCTCGTTGAACGGGTTTCTGCACTTCGAGAATAGCCTCCGCAACCTTCTTCCTCCTCTTTTTGCCATTATCATAATTCACTACTTGCTGCCCGAACTTAGGACATAATATTGTTCTTGTCTCTGCGGGGCACTCCATAAACCCATCATCCTTGTATTTGTAATTCCAATATATGTAATCTGCTTTGTGGGCCGCTGTGTGTCATTTCTGATGAAATTGAATTATAATGACATTTCGTATATATGGCAACCTCTGGTTTACATACTAAATCAACTACAATAAAACATGAAAGGTGTTCTCTTTCTTATCTTCTTCCGTTGTAAGTCACTGAGTTAAACACACGCGTTGTATTTCACTGCAAGTTAAAACTTCTATTAACAACAGGTTATGGGCCCAGGACCACGTGAATAAAAAAAATTTGTTGTAAATTTGCCGTTTTGAAATCTTTGTTTAGTAATAAAAAAAAAAGATCGCCGCGAAAATAAAATGACTTCAGGTACAATTGCTTTTCCTTTCGACAAGCTTCGTGGTCGCGACAATTTCGACATTTGGAAGCGCCACGCGAAATCCTACCTAGTCATCAAAGGCTGTTGGAAGATTATCACAGATGGATTTTCTTCGCCCCCAACGACAAAAGAAACGGAACTCAACGAACGGGTATTGGCAGAGATAACTCTGATGATCGAACCTGGAAATTTTGCTCATATAGCGACAACGAAAAGTGCAAAGGACGCATGGAATGCATTATTGTCAGCGTATGAGGACACTGGCTTAACCCGCAAAGTGGAATTGCTAAAGCAATTAGTACGACTAAGACTTGATGATTGTGAATCCATGAACAATTACGTAGGAAAAATGGTTATAACATCGATAAAAGTGCAAAATGCTGGTCTTAAGATCGATGAAGAAATAACCGCCTCCTTAATGTTAGCCGGTTTACCGGATGAATTTCGTTCTTTAGTAATGGCCGTAGAAAATTCGAAATCGAAATTAACAATTACGTGGTAAAAAATCTTTTATTACAAGATGCCAAATTCGATGGTGAACATTACGAAAATGCCCTTTACACAAAATCGAAGGTCAAACATACGAAATTCAAATGCTACAATTGCAAGCAAAAAGGGCATTTCAGCAAAAACTGTCCAAATAAGGCAAAGGAGAAAACTGATCAACATAAAAACACAGTTCTCTTCGCCTCTCTCCTCGCCGGTGCCGATAACGCGAACAGTTGGTATGTCGATTCGGGCGCTTCGACACACATGACAAAAGACAAATCGTTTTTAGAGAACTTAAAAACTGTTCCATGTAAAGACATTGTTGTTGCGAACAATGATACAGTTACGGTTGACAGTGCGGGAGAAGTGAGAATGAAACTAATGGCGGAACATACAAAAACAAATGCAGTTGTAAAAAATGTAGAATACGTTCCACAGTTGTGTGTTAATTTACTCTCAGTGCGACAATAAACGAAACGGGAATAAAGTAATCTTCAAAGAAGACGACTGCAAAATATTTGACAACAAAAACAATTTAATTGCAACTGCGAATCATCACAATGGACTTGGCTAGGATAGAAGGCTAGGTCACATCTGTGACGAAAATTAAAAAAACGTAAAGGAAGCATCGACTGGAATAAAGTTTTTGAAAAATCGTGGTGAAAAATGCACAATCTGCTTCAAAGTTAAACAAACCCGATATCCGTTTAATGATATTGGTTCTCGTGCTGAAAATAAACTTGATATTATACATTCAGATGTTTTGGGACCTCTGAATGTGAAATCGTTTTCGGGCGTAAAATACCTCTTAACGGTTATTGACGATTACACTCGCAAAGTTTTCGTCTATCCAATTAAAAATAAGCATCAAGTGTTTAACGAATTCATGAAACTTAAGACATTCGCGGAAAACCAATCGTCGGGAAAAATTAAAATTTTACGGGTCTGAATATATAAATTCACAATTTAAAAATTTTTCTGAACGCGCCGGAAATTTACATCAAAAAACTTTCTCGTACACTCCTGAGCACTGCAACAGAACTATAATGGAACGCGTTCGTTGCATGTTGTTGGATTCTGGTATAGACGAAAGGTTCTGGGCAGAAGCAGCCGTCACCGCAGTGTACCTGATGAACCGTGTGCTGTGCAGAGGGAATAACAAAAGCCCAGAGGAGCTATGGTCGAATCGCAAACCTAGTTTGAAACATCTCCGCGTTTTTGGCAGCAAAGCCATGGTTCATGTGCCAAAACAAACACGTCGCAAACTTAGTGCCAAATCCATAGAATGCTTCCTACTTGGATATAGAACGAGAAAAATCGTGACGAGCCGTGACGTAGTTTTCATCGAACATCAAACAGGTATTTATGGTGAAACAAATAGCACTAATCGTCTTGGATCTTCTATAGTTAACCTTGAAGACAGCGTATCAGTCGTCAATTCAGGGGAAGTTGTACGAAAGATCAAATCGCCAACTGATTGCTTCGAACCCAATAATGACGAAGAAGAGGATAGTTTTGATGTGTTTTTGGGGTTTGATAATGTTTCCAACGATGCTGTTCCCTATGCAGATGACGAGGGTGCTGATGGCGAAAATCTGTACGAAAAAGATGCTGTTCGTCGGTCTGAGCGTATCCATGGTATGCCTAAGCCAAGTTATAATTTTTGTGCAACAAGTTTTGTAAGCGAAGACCCTGCAACAGTCGCAGAAGCTGTGGCATCGAATCATGCAGATAAGTGGAAGCGTGCTATGCACGACGAAATGAAATCATTAGCTGTAAACGAAACATGGGTTTTAACGCAACTGCCATCGGGAAAGAAGCCAATTAGTTCAAAATGGGTTTTTAAAACTAAGTTCGACGCAAATGGTGATTTTGTCCGCCACAAAGCAAGGCTGGTTGTCAGAGGCTTCAGTCAGCAAGAGGGTGTTGACTATAATGAAACTTTCACGCCTGTTGTGCGATATAGCTCTATTCGTTTTTTACTGGCTCTGGCGACAAAATATAACTTGCAAATTCATCAACTTGATGCAGTGACTGCGTTTTTTAAATGGCGAACTCCAAGAAGAAATATTTATGAGCCAAACAGAAGGATATGACGATGGATCAGGAAGAGTGTGCGCGCTTAAAAAGTCTCTATATGGGTTGAAACAATCAAGTCGCGTGTGGAATGCGAAACTCAACTCAGTTTTGATGAAATATGGATTGAAACGCAGCGAGGCAGACCAATGCGTGTATTATCATGTTAACACAAAGAGTCGCCTTTATGTTGCAATTTATGTGGACGACGTCCTCATTTTTGGCGATAATACAAACGTGATTGAAGCGCTAAAACTTGAGCTTTTAAGAAATATTGGGTATCCGCATCACCCGAAATTTGAAGGAAGGCATCATTGAAATTGATCAACAACAATACATTGAGGAAATGCTTAAACGATTTGGTATGGATGACAGCAAGCCTGTGTCAAAACCAGTCGACGTTAACCAGAAACTAACTGCAGCCATGTCACCGTCTACAGAGGCAGAGAGAATCGAAATGTCTAAAGTTCCTTACATGCAGGCTGTTGGGTGCCTTTTGTTTGCCGCTCAGATCACACGTCCCAATATAAGTTTTTCCGTAAACATGCTGAGTCGTTATAGTACAAACCCCGGCAAACCACATTGGACAGCTATTAAACGTGTAATGAGGTACTTGAAAGGAACATTAGCTAAAGGTCTTATCTATTCTAAAGCAGCAGCATATATCACTGGATATTGTGACGCAGTTTACCTTTCAAGGAGCACGGATCTCGTGGTGTTCAAAACGGCAACGAACGGTCGCTCTATCATCAACAGAGGCCGAATTTATGTCAATCGTGAATGCTGTCCAAGAGCTAATTTGGATCAAGCCCATGGAGCGAGAATTGGTTGCGGAGTCATCTCATTCGATGGTACTGTTTTGCGATAATAAAAGCGCAATTAATATTGTTACTAACAATTCGTACTCTCCACGCACAAAACACATTGATGTGAAAGTCAAATTTATTCGTGAGAAACTTGATGATGGTACTCTAAAACTTTTATATATTCCCACTGACCAAATGTTAGCTGACATTCTCACTAAAGGAGTACCTACAAATAAGTTATCGTTTGTTACTAGTAAATTTGGTTTGAAATGATTTATTGTGTTATTTATGTTACTTTGTATAAAAGTCAAAATGAATTTTTTAAATGGAATTACTTTTATCATGTAAAAGAAGAATGAATTTTCTATTTAAAAGCTTTGTACTACATATACTCGTATATAGATTTGAATTGTTCTTTAATTAATTTTTTGTAATGAAATGTAATAACAATAATCTTGGGTAACGACAATTCAGGGAAAGTGTTGAAATTGAATTATAATGACATTTCGTATATATGGCAACCTCTGGTTTACATACTAAATCAACTACAATAAAACATGAAAGCTGTTCTCTTTCTTATCTTCTTCCGTTGTAAGTCGCTGAGTTAAACACACGCGTTTTATTTCACTGCAAGTTAAAACTTCTATTAACAACAATTTTTACTCTCAGTTTTTCTTAAGATAACTTTTTCCACCCGCTGCTCTGCGGACGTAGCACCCAATTCCCCATACTGATGCGCCCACCGTCCTTCATTTCCGGGAGGCCGTGCTCTTAGCCGATATTTCGATGACATTATTGCTTTCGACTCTTTCTTGAGGAAGTGCTCATTACATTTATGATGCATCTGCTCCAAACTTTAGCACTCTATGGGGTATCCGATCTGTACTACATTATTATGTAGTGTTTTATTTAATTTTAATCATATTTGCGTGGCTCATCTTCAGAATCCGGTATACACCGTGGTCTGGTCGTCGCTGCAGTGTTTCGTCCTGTCTCTTCACTTGCTAACTCCTCAAACACTCAATTCTTTTATTAATTAGGTAATTCTAGACAAACTCTGCGGTATCTTATGCATCAGTTCTCTTAATTCCTCTATTAAGTTCCCCATTGCTTCTCTATCGTCCGTTACCCGATCTTCGTTGCGTTGCTGATGAATGTTACCGCTCTCCCATCCCTTGCCAGTATGGTATCGGGCAAGTCAATGACATTCCCCTTCCGCCTCCTACACTCCGTCCCATCACTCATGAGAATTCGTGAGAGGCATCACGGTACTTAAATGCAATCTTTCTGTGGAACCTCTTTCTTCGCTTCCCTTTGTAACAATATTGCAAACGTAGATCGTCTCCTCGGGGTGGATCTTGGGTAACGACAAATGATCTCCCCGAATCGATTAGCATGATACACGTATCGATTGACATGATCGATTTAGTCCACTGATGTCTCATCACTTTTTTAATTTTTTTTGTTCGCCATGAAGCTTGTGGCTGTACTATTCCGTTACCTTAGTACGTAAGAGTAACATCATGTGAAATGGCTTTCAGCTTAATGCTGCAGCTACCTCCGACCCGTTAAAACCATGGAGGGCCTTACCGTACGTTCAATATCCTACGCCGTTAAGTTGGTGGTGCACGGTTCAGTTGAGATTGAGATGACCCAATAAGAGCGGGTTCCAACCCTCGCGCTCATTAGACAACCATGGAATCGTATAGTGAACGTGTATATCGGATGACGAACACACCATATTTAATTTCAAACCCCACTCTCGTGCTTAAGTCGAAAAGGAGGCAACAAAATCTAAGCGGCCTTAAGAGCAAGCTAAGAGCTCCTTAACTGTTGTTGTCGAGACCATAGCCAAGGCAACAAGGCGATGTTGCTGCCCCTCAAGAGCCATAGCATGTACAAGATTGCAGCAAGGCCTTGGCGGATAGTCCAAAACGGCAATCGCGCAGTTTCAAATGCCGCATCCACTTCAGGCGTGAACTCGTGCGTCAACTCCTCGATCCGGGCTTAAAGGACCAGAAAGTCCGAATTCAGGATCCTGACAAGTGAAATCTAGGAGTGAGATGAAATTTCCTTAGGCGTAATATTGGAGTGCGAAACACCAATACTAATTTTCGTCAACCCTACCCTGATTACAGGCGAAAAAGGTCGAATGAGCAGCTACAGCTTTTAATGCAGGACAACAAAGGTCCTAGGTTTGGCGGGCTCAGTACACACTGGTGTAGGCCGTCATCGACTCCAACAACGGATGTGGGACCATCTCTCCAGATATCTGGAGAGATGCTCCCCCAAATGTAGGCACGGAGGATGATATTAGGTGACATCAAGATATTGATATGATCCGACCAGAGATCAGCCGACCTGTACAATACGGCCGTAGAAAAGTTAGGCGAAGTGTGACCTAAGGAAGAAATCCCTGGCTACATATAGCTATATCATGCAAGAATTGCAATGTATTAGATTTTTCCTCCAAAATAAGAAAATAATAGACAGACACATGAAAATTGTTGGTGGAAAAACAAGAAAGAAACGACTTTCGGAGATTACTTTACAAAGGGATCTAATTGAGGAGTATATATATATATATATATATATATATATATATATATATATATATATATATATATATGTATATATATATATATATATATATATATATATATATATATATATATATATATATATACGGGTATACGAGTATATATTACACCGGTTTCACATTTACTATAAACAATTTTAAATTTATATTTAGTATCCAAATTTTTGAAATCTCTATGTGCCTTGATGTTCTAGTTGGAACCAACACACATACATACGAGGGCGGATTAATATTGAAGCTACCTAGCGCTAGATGGCAGCACAAACACAAAAACTTTTTTTTTAGAAATTGCGATCTGTCAAACGTCAGCTGTTAAAATTTCACCCAAATTCATCGATTAGTTTATTTGTTGTAGTCGTTTGAATTAAGCAACTTTTGTGTTTCTTGAAAAATGGAACAAAACGAATTTCGTGCAGTGATTAAACACTATTATTTGAAAGGGAAAACGGCGAAAGAGACAAAAGAAAAGCTCGATAAACATTACGGTGAGTCTGCTCCGTCAGATTACATGGTAAAATATTCGATTGGTGAATTTAAACGCGGCCGAACAAGCACTGCAACAGTACCATCAACAGGAAGGCCAAAAGAGGTGGTTACTGAAGAAAATATCAAGAAAATCCTCGATATGGTTATGAATGATCGCCGAGTCAAGTTGCGTGAGATTGTTGAAATGATAAACATATCATATGAACGTGTGTTCAACATTTTGCATGAACATTTGCATATGAAAAAGCTATCGGCAAGATGGGTGCCGCGTTTGCTCAGTGTCGAACAAAAACGAGTTGGACAGACCACTTCACAGCGGTGTTTGGACATGGTAAAGCGTAATCCTGTTGATTTTTGGCGTCGATTAATAACTGTTGAGGAAACGTACACACCTGAAACCAAAAATCAATCGAAACAATGGGTGGAAGCTGGTGGAAGTGCTCCGAAGAAGGCGAAGGCAGTGAAATCGGCTGGCAAGGTTATGGCCACTGTATTTTGGGATGCACACGGAATATTGCTCATCGATTATCTTGAAAAAGGATCCACAATCACAGGAAAGTATTATCGTGCATTATTGGATCAATTGATTGATGCAATCAAGGAAAAACGACCACATTTAAAGAAGAAAAAATGCTCTTTCTTCAAGACAACGCACCGGTTCACACAGCATTAGATACGATGCTAAAATTACGTGAAATACACTTCGAATTGGTTAATCATCCACCTTATAGTCCAGATTTAGCTCCTAGTGACTTTTCCTGCTTCCAAACTTGAAAAAATGGCTCGCAGGAAAAAGATTCATCTCAAACGAAGAAGTGATTACCGAAACTAACGCGTATTATGAGGGGTTCCCGAAATCGTATTATTCAGATGGTATACAAAAGTTGGAATATCGTTTTACTAAGTGTGTCGAAGTAAAAGGAGACTATGTTGAGAAAAAAATGGTTTTTGAAAAAAAAAATGTTTTTTTCCTACTAAGGTAGCTTCAATATCAATCCGCCCTCGTATATCACCATTTAATCACATACACATACACAATACTGTAAATTAAAATGTACGGAAATCTAAAAAGTATTTATCAACTATGAACAAGATCACACATAATAATCAATGCAGAGCATAGACAACGGTAAATGACCGCAAATCATTGAATTGGTGCATAAAGGAATTAAAAAAATATTAGTGAAAACATTTACTTGACACTCACTAAACTTAGTAGTATTTGTTTTTGTTGTATTTTTCCTTCTTTTTGTTCCAAATTCGCATATTTTTTTTAATGATTTCCTTGTAAATACAGTAATTAATAAAAGTTTGTGATCAAATACTTATGCACAGAAATAAAAAGTAGCCCTTTTTGGTAATTAAGTTGAAAAATTAAATTTTTGTTCAATGTGTAAACTCATTCTTGACATACTGTACATATTTCGAGATAATGTTTGTGTATATATTCGCATGTCTGCTCACATGAGTGAATAAACAGTTGAACCATATGAATAGTGAGCAAGTGAGAAAGTGAGCAAGTGAACAAAGTAATCAAATGAGCAGTGGAGCAAGTGAGCATTGAACTATTTTGTTTAACCGATCTGAACTAGTTAGTTAAGTTCAATGAAATAGATCAATTAGCTCCTTCGGTCGTTCACTACCTACGCCTAATTACCATGTACAGGGGTACATGATGTAATAGGGTTCTTGCGGAAGACAGGTCGATCACCTCAATATTGTAATGGCTGGTAACAATTGTACATTGTATGTTCGGTACGATTTATTCTTGATAAAGGATCGCATTTCATATCAAATGTAGAGTAGGGTAAGATAGGTCGGGCGTAGGAATTAAACCCTGAAAAAAACCCCCCTAACCCGAGTTGTTATGCGACCCGTACCTATTGGATGGTTAGAAGCAATACCGGCTGTTGCACAGACACACTTTTCTATTGTTATTTAAAATTAAACACACTTTATTTAATTTTAATTTAACTCAGTTTTTTCCTTTCTTTATTATGTGGCTCTGTGGCTCTTTTCTGTTCACAATTTTCTTCTGTCTATTATAAACAATTCTAAACTTATGGCTCTTTTAACAATCACTTCTTTTTCTGTGATATGTTTCTCAACTCAATAATAACTGAACTGAAACTGTAAGTCGTCGGACCACTAAACATTCGACAAAAATCAGACAGTTATTCTAAGCAGCGAAAGCAAAGGGAATAACAACAACAATGCAGCGGCTGAATAGAACATTGGAAGTAAATAACTTCAAATCGCGCTGTTGTTGTTATTCTTCTTTGCATCGAAGATGTAAACATCTAACGACAATGACTACATAATGGTCAAACGGAACCATATTATGTATGTATGTTGGTGCTGCTGTGACAATTATAGAAAAACAGTATTAGGGTGGCCCGGAATACAAGTTTACAAATAATTAATATTATATAAAATAAAAATTTATAAAATAAATGATGGAGGGCGATCTTATCCGACATTCTCCCCCCGTTGAAAGGCCTCCTTTTCAAACATCATCTGGAGAAGGTAAGGGAGCCACCTTGTGTATGGGACGACGAAACAAACCACTTTTTGTTTTCAACTCGACTACTCGGACTCGTCCATCAGGGCCGGATATAGGTTTCAATACTCGAGCCAACAGCCATTGTTGTGGTGGGGTGTTGTCCTCATGGATAATGACTAGTTGGCCTTCTTTAATGTTTGGCTGTGCGTTTAGCCACTTTGTGCGTTGCTGAAGCGACAATAGATAATCTCGGGACCACAATTCCCAAAACTGTTGCTTTAAAAACGCAATACGCTGCCAACGGGTGAGCGACGATTGTTTCGTGTCATCAAAGATTTCGTCTGGAATTGCGATTAACGAAGAACCAATAAGCAAATGACCTGGAGTAAGCGCCTCGCCGTCATTTGGGTCGTCTGACATCGGTGCGATAGGGCGAGAATTTAAAATTGATTCTACCTCTGTTACGAGGGTCTGCAACTCTTCGAACGTCAGACATGATTGGCCGATGTTTTTCAGGAGCAACGTTTTGGTAGATTTAACTGCTGCCTCCCACAGTCCACCAAAGTGGGGGGCACGAGGGGGTATAAAACAAAATTCAAATCCGTTTTGGCTGGAGAACGTTTTCATTTCGTGGACAACTTCATCGCGAAAAAGTGTGGCTTTGAGCTCTGCCAATTTATTGTGAGCCCCAACAAAATTCGTAGCATTGTCGCAATATAGCTTTTGGGGTATGCCACGTCGTGCCACGAAACGCTTGAGACATAAAATAAAGTTGTTTGTTGACAAATCGGAAACGAGCTCCAAGTGTGTTGCTTTTGAGCTAAAGCAAACAAACACAGCGATGTAAGTCTTGTATGGCACTTTACCCCGAATACGATACGATGTTGAAAATGGTCCACAAAAATCGACACCAGTTATTAAAAATGGGCGTTCAGCTCGAAGACGATCAGCTGGCAAATTTCCCATAATTTGCTCCATCAATTTGGGCCTGTAGCGGAAACAGTGTACGCATTGTCGGACCACATTCCGAACCACGTCTCTAGCGTTGACTATCCATATCTTTTGCCTCACGATGCCCAGTAAAACCTTCGGACCTGCGTGCAAATGTTTGCGATGCAAATGTTCAATGTACAACTTGACAAACCGATGATTTTTGGGCAACAAAGCAGGAAAACGAGCGTCGTATGGTATAGGTGCGTTGGAGAGTCGACCACCAACTCTTATTAAAATTACAAAGCCATAGCCGACTTCAGTTTTATGCAAGAATGGCGTTAATTTTTGCAGCGATGGGTGAACTAATTTCCCCTTCTCAAGTGCGGTGATGTCATCTTTAAAAGTGGCTTGTTGTATATGGGCCACAATTCGCCAAAATATTTGATCCATTTCACAGGGGCTAATATGGACTAGGTCCTTGAGCTTCAACGAACGGTTTACTGGGCATCTATTAAATAAACGAAAGATATAAGCAATTATTCGAACAATTTTAAAATATGATGAATGCTTATCAATTATTTCCTCTGTGATTGATGGTGTGACGTCAGAACACTTGAAGGCTGCAGACTTTCTACACTCGATTGGATCCACGGATGTTGCTTCTTCCATTTTAGGCCATTTAGAGGGATTCTCTTGCAGAAAAGCTGGACCACTGAACCATATCGTATTGGGCAACTCTTCAGCGCTACAACCACGAGAGACGATATCAGCCGGGTTACTTTTTGAAGGAACGTGTCTCCAAACGACATCTCTTGTTTGTTCTTGCAGCTCTGAGACACGATTGGCGACGAAACATTGTAGTGTTGACGAATGCAATTTTAGCCATTGCAGAACTATTTTGGAGTCAGTCCAAAAATAGGTCGATGATACAAATTTTTCAATTTTAGGTTTAATTTTCTGCCACGTTTTGCTTAATAAGACGGCAGCACATAATTCAAGACGAGGCAACGACTGGGCTTTTATTGGAGCGACCTTTGACTTGGCGATTAGCAGAGTTGTTTTGTACGTACCTTGGTCGCTAACTCGATAATAAAGACAACAACCATATGCCCGTTGAGAGGCGTCAGCGAATCCATGGATTTCTCCTTGCACGTCGAGGAATGTCAATACATATCGAGGCACTTGAATATGTTTAACCAATTTTAGGTCTTTTTGTATGTGCAACCAAAGATTTTTAAGCTGACCAGTTATAACATCATCCCAGGCAAAATTCTGGACCCATGTTTCCTGCAATAGAATTTTGCAGCGAATTACCACAGGACTTAAAATTCCGAGCAAATCGTAGATTTTGGAAACAACGGATAACATGGACCTCTTTGTAGGAACAGAGACTTCGGGCAACTCGAATCTGAAGCAAAACATGTCAACCTTAGGCTTCCAAGACATACCTAAGGCTTTGGTGACGTCATCTTCAGCTATATTAATGATGATGTCATCGTCGTGAGCCTTCGAAATTGCGCTGCAGTTACTATTCCATTTAGCTAGCTCGAGCCCATGCAAACGCAGAATGTGGACTATTTCAGCTCTTTTAGTGAGTAAGGTGTCGACATCGTTCGCGCCAGTGAGTACGTCGTCTACGTAGAGGTCTTCGCGAAGAACCTTTGAGCCAATAGGGAAGGAGCCACCATATTTTTCTGCAATGACAAACAAACTTCGAATTGCTAAAAATGGGGCAGACGACAAACCATATGTGACAGTGTTGAGTTGAAACACTTTTATTTCTTCCTCCTTCCGGCTTCTCCATAATATGAGTTGGTACCTTCGATCTCTTTCGTCGATACGAAACTGGCGATACATTTTCGAAATATCAGCGGTGAGAGCGTATTTATTTAATCGAAACGAAAAAAGTGTGGTGATAAGGTCCTGCTGTATTGTAGGGCCGACCATAAGTATATCATTCAACGAATGATTCGACGAAGTTTGAGCCGACGCATCAAAGACCACTCGTATTTTTGTTGTGGTGCTTTGTGGCCTGAGAACACAATGGTGAGGTATGACGTAATTCGGACTACGTAGCGAGCTGTGATAAGGCGACATGTGTCCCAATGACAAGTATTCCTCCATGAACTCCACATACATAGATTTTAAGACCGAATCAAGTTCTAAGCGTCTTTCGAGCGATAAAAAACGCTTTCGAGCTATTTCGAATGAGTCTCCTAATATATTAGGCGATTTGTTAAACGGTAGACGTAGTTGAATTCTATTGGCCTGATCGATGCAAACGTTTTCTACAAAGTGCCGTTCACACGATTCTTCTTCAAGTGAATATTTTGATGGGGAAGTTATATATTCCTCCACTTCCCAGAATTTATTTAACATTGACTCAAGGTTGCAAGTTGAAGTGCTTATTGCGAGATTACAGGTGGGCAACGACGATTTCAAAGTTGAAGCAAAAGTGCCACCGACAACCCAACCAAACTCTGTATTGGTGAGACAAGGCATATTACTCCCCAGCGAAATACGACCATCGAGCAACAAGTCAAAAAATATTTCGGTGCTAATAAGCAGATCTACATGCTGCGGCTTATAGAACATAGGGTCTGCAAGTTCTACGGAACTGGGTATCTGCCAATGTGACGTCTGAATGTACTCACCAGGTTGTCGAGCAGCTATAGACTTCGTAACAGCAAAACTTGAGGACCACTGGAACGAGGTTACACGGGATTTGATCGTAGCAGCGACACATGACCTTATCTTGGTTCGAACTTCACCAATTCCGGATACTTCTTGGTTGTATGGCTTTAACTTCAGCTGGAGTCTTTTAGCCGTTTCTTCAGCAATGAAATTTATCTCGGAACACGAATCAAGAAGAGCTCTTACCGGCTGAAATGTGCCACAGCTGTCCAATATAAGCACTAATGCGGTTGGGATGATCGCTCGCTTAAATGATCGTATTACCAACGATACTGGGTTATGGTTGGTTGAGGTAAGTTGAGTCGGAGCCTGTTGAGACGTTGATGGGCCAGCTTGTTCAGGACCACTAAATTTATGTAATAACGTATGATGCGATGACTGACAAATTCTACAACGAGATTTGGATGAGCACTTCGATACTAAATGCCCCTTGCGAAGACAGTTTATACAATGTCCGCTACGCTTTACAAAACAACGAGAGACGAAAACGATGAACAAGTTGATATATTGTGCTCGGATGAGTTACAATAACCACAATTCGAATTTGAATTCACAAATGTATGGGAGGGCCGACTAGAACCTGATTTTGGTTTCGCAATCTTCTGGTTTTCAATTCCATTTATCTTTCTTCCATGGCTCTCAAGAAATTGACATCGATGGCTTAAAGTGTCGTAACAGGTGTCCCAAGATGGCAGCATTTTAAAATCCTGCTTCTCATCATAATTTTCCTTCGTATCAGCGTCCACTTTAGATAACACCATGTGAACCAAAATGGCGTTCATGATGTCCATTTCTGAGCCGAGCGACAACAACGAGCCACGAATAGCAGCTACAGTGTCAATAATATTCCTTAACGAACCACTATCACCTTTGGGCATCGAAGTAATATTGAAAAGAGCGTTGATGTGTTCCAAGAAAATCAGCACCTTATTGTTGTACCTCTCTTCTAACCACGTTAGCGCCTTCGGATAATTTTCTTCCGTTACGGGGTACGGCTCCACCACTGCTAACGCTGGACCCGAGAGACAACTCAGCAAATAGTTAAATTTATCAACAGCAGTAATTGATAAATTCTCATGGACCATGTTGTTGAAAGTTGAGATAAACCTTGTATAATCCGCGTACTTTCTATCAAATCGAGGCAACTTTAACGAGGGTAGACGATTGGGATTTCAGCCGCCAGCTATTGAAGCGTTGAAAAAACTGTGGTCCATCGATGTAGAGCCACGATTTTTATTCAGCAAAATTATTATTTTAGCTTTAGCTGCAATAAAAATGTCCTCCAACTCACTTCTCGAATTATCGGTGGAACTATGTTTTTCAATCTGTCCTTGGATGAAACAAAGTTGCTTAAAATATGACTCCAATATCTGCAAACGGCAATCCAAAATGGTGGGGTCAACTTTATCGCCATCTTTTTCAACCTTCTTATGAAGGTTAGTTATATTCCGCTTCATGTGGCTGCGTTGCAATTTGAGCAACGCCTATTCTGAGCCACTCGCAGGTACATCTTCAGCTAATGCTTCAACTTTGTCGGTAGACATTTTGTTTTTCACGTCAAGTACTTAAAACACGAACCAATAATATAGAGCCGAAAAATTAAAGCGCGAAACACTTATTGCGACGCCTCAAATCGAGTATATATTTCCCGTTAGGATAATGCCGAAAATATGTACGGGAATGTCTATGGTAACAAAACCGTATTTGAACCACTTTAAAAGCGAGCTAACGAACCACTATTGCCAAATTCGAAAGGAAAGGTTCCCGCTATAGAAATCACCGAAGTAAAATTTCTTCCACAAAAAAAAAATATACACGGCAGTAATAAAATTGTGTCTTAAAATATCGCAGTGGCAGCAGCAGCAAATTCCTTAACTGAAGCGACGTAAATCCAACGATGAGTTAACTCCAACGACGAAATGATGAAAATAATTACGTCTCTCCCATGAAGGCACGAAATACTTTTGTGCTCCCCGACACAGTTCGAAACACTATTTTGTTTTTTAAAATAAGCTAATTTTATTACGAACCGTCCTGCCACGGTCGCCAAAATGTTGCACAGAAAAACTTTCTATTGTTATTTAAAATTAAACACACTTTATTTAATTTTAATTTAACTCAGTTTGGTCCTTTCTTTATTATGTGGCTCTGTGGCTCTTTTCTGTTCACAATTTTCTTCTGTCTATTATAAACAATTCTAAACTTATGGCTCTTTTAACAATCACTTCTTTTTCTGTGATATGTTTCTCAACTCAATAATAACTGAACTGAAACTGTAAGTCGTCGGACCACTAAACATTCGACAAAAATCAGACAGTTATTCTAAGCAGCGAAAGCAAAGGGAATAACAACAACAATGCAGCGGCTGAATAGAACATTGGAAGTAAATAACTTCAAATCGCGCTGTTGTTGTTATTCTTCTTTGCATCGAAGATGTAAACATCTAACGACAATGACTACATAATGGTCAAACGGAACCATATTATGTATGTATGTATGTTGGTGCTGCTGTGACAATTATAGAAAAACAGTATTAGGGTGGCCCGGAATACAAGTTTACAAATAATTAATATTATATAAAATAAAAATTTATAAAATAAATGATGTCGCCCTCCTCTTATTTTTACGGAGCGTAATATTCAGATGATCTTTCTATTCTTATTTCAAATTTCAAGAATCTACTAACTCTTCTAATGGAACAATAAAATTTCGCTCTAGCTTATGGGGATCATTCATCCCGATTTTTGGTCTCGAAACACACTGCGTCCCCTCAGGTGTAAAATTCTCCGACAAGCGGCCTGGAGTCAGTGCTAGCACTGTATTCGTTGCTTTTCTTTTGTATAAGTGAAGCTGCTAGCTCTGTCTCCTCGAATCTTCTAGTCAGCTTTGCTCTTTTTCGAAGTATCCCCAACCTGCTCCTCTTTTTCGCTAAATGCTTTCGACAATCTTTCTATCGATCTACTTTCAATGGCAGTCAGTGCCTAGTCGGCTACTTTTAGACATGATATATATTCCCTAACTGTAGTTTGTTTCCAAAGCATCTGAGGATGACATTTATTGGAGTCACCTTCGAACTGTTCAGTCTAGTTGTGAATAGCGCAACTTATGCTTCCATGGATTTCAGTTCATTATGGACTTCCTCCTCCTCCGGCGGTACCAAAATATTTCATTTATATTTCTTCGAGTTCTAAATAGAATTTACTCATCCAACGTAACACTAAATACCTCGCATAGCCCCCTTTAAAATATAATATACTATCCTTACATTTGTCTTCCTCAGCCACCAACTTTTTATTTCAAACTACAGCGGGTGAGTGCCGTAGCCCGAAGAGACTCGTGACATGACATAAAGCAACAAGCAGGTGCCGGTGTCCTTGAAGATTCAGAACACGAAAGCGTCGCCAGCGTTATGCAGAAGGTAAGCCTGCATGTACACCCTTGGATCCGAAGTTAGTAAATCGGATTGAGGAAAATGTTGCGAATAAGCTTCAACGGACCACAGAAGGCGAAGAAACTCCAGCAAGAGGCACAAGCAAAAATAGGGGGTTGCGAACAAGCGAACAGAACCGACACACAAACCAAGCATGCCCAGAGCTGCGGCTGCAGCTAGTGACGTTCTCAAACGACATCTGTAGTGTAAATGAAGCCACTGGAAGCTGTTCTCGAAAATGGACTCGGATGACTGATATACCATTGCCATCCTTTGACGGGACTGGCTGGCAAAATAAGATGAAAATCCTGAAATGCAAGGACGAACCGACATTGCCATGGGTTAAGGGAGCAGTCAAGACACTCCAAGGCCTGTGGGACGGGGCGGTACTTAAAATAGTGTACGGAAGTAGCATCCCATCTTTACCCAAAGCGAAGGAATTCATCCCTCGAGTGGTAACGCCAGAGGATACTCTTTGGCTACTTAAATGGCAAAATCCGCCGATTCCAAAAAAGGCTGTATTGTACGCACGATGCGTGAAATGACGTGGGAAGTATGGGAGTGTGTAGCTGCGCCTGAAAAAGCGTCACCCGAATGACAAAAATACCAATATATTCGAGACGGCGGAGTTGGAATAGGAATTCGATATTGAAGAGATCCTAGATGCCTCCCTCAACCTGAACGAAGAGATGGGAACGGGAGAGATGGCGACTATAACCAAACGCGCGCAAGAGAAAGTAGCGACAGCTGAGAGTGCTGACAAAAAATTTCTTCGGGCGAGCTCCTCCTCAATCTAGAGGGGGTGGGTACGACGTTGCTGAGTCACTTTTTAACTTTACTATTCAAAGTAGACTAAGTATTGCTAATCTGGTTGAAGATCCAAAATTCATGGGGCCCAACTCAAAAAGCGTCTTGGACATCACGCTCCACACAAGTGGCAAGACCCTGTTAATGATTGGATAGTACTCGATATTTCCTCATTCTCTGATCATAGGTATATTAGCATTAAGGACACTTTCTACCCTACGCTCTAACGGACGTCTATAGGATCTCTTTCACACTAGTGCGTATAAGGCGCACACCCAAACCATCCTGGTGGAACAAAGCGTTGTACAAAAGAAAATCCAGGAAGTATTCTTGTGGCAATATCGAAAGGTCGGGTGAGACGGCTACACTAAGGAATATGCTAGCAAAGCCTCCTATACCAATGCCGACTCTTATCCGTAAAGATACCAACAAATGGACATCTAGCTGTCAGGAATCGCTTGAGACGTTTGATAATCAGCACTTTTCTGGCTGCAAAAATACAAGTAATCTCGGACCCCCAAGAACCGCGATGGAAAGGCTACCACGGGAATTGATTACAACGGAAGGGATACAATGGGCAACAAACTCATTTACCCCTTACAAGTCACCAGGGCTTGGTGGAATATTCCCAGCCATGCTGCAAAAGGCTCTGCACCTGGTAACACCCTGGTAGGGAAATATACAACGGACGCTTGATGTATAACTTTGTTCCGGTGAGCTGAAGAGAAGCGAGAGTTGTGTTTATACCAAGGGCAGGTAAAAGCAATCATCTCTAATCAAAGGAATACCGACCAATTAGTTTAACGTCATTTCTCCTAAAAGCACTTGAAAAAATAATTGAGACCGACATGAGTAACTCTATATGTCGGCGTAGGCACATGCAATGTGAGTGGAGACCCAACATAAGTACATCGAACTCTCATATAAGAGTGTCCTCGTTACGAAGCATGAACAGCGCGCACGTTTTTGATTACGCTGCATTCTAATGTTCAATGCCCTTGAACGAATGTACGCCGGCATTGGCCGTGATACTTTCCGCTGACATTGCAAAAGCCCCCTTTATGTATTATGAACCATATTATATACTAAGTTTTAGCACATAAGAAATTAAGGTATAAATAGCGATAAGGTTTTATCAATAAATCAGATTCGATCTGGAAACCAAACATATCGCTTCTCATTAACATATTTGGCTATACTCACGTAGTCGCCGATTTAAATTGTGCGCTAGCTCTCGCTCCGCTATACAACTTCTGATGTCGGGTCCTGCCGCATTTATTTGATGTATTTAATTGATGTCCATGATTGCGCAAACCTTGGCTATGAAGAGATCACATGGAATTTCTGCGCGGACCAAATCCAAGCTACAATCTCACACCCACTTCAAAAAAAGACATTAATAAGACAACGTAAAATCGACCAAAGTTGTTTTCAAAATGCTGTGCGGTCTCAAAAAAATGTATAATTGTGAGTGTTCACCGAACCAACAAAATTTACGCTTCAATTTTAATGAGAGATGTTCCGAATTGAAGAAGCGACAGGAGCAGTACCTAACCGCCAAATATGGTGTCCATCAGATGAGTGTATTACGAAAGCGACTGGCTTTGGAGATGTGGCTGTATGATGAACTGCAGAAAGTCTTTGATCCAGCGGGCGAGGCCATCGAGGTAGACAACGAAGAAATTTTAGATATGGACACAGAAGACATAAGAATATCTCATAACATGAAGTTATTTTGTCAGTCTGTAAACGACCACAATCGGAAATATCGAAATTTAGCAGTGATTTTTTAAAGCGTGCTAAAACGCTGTAAACATTTAAAACTATTTTTGTATCTTATTTTCTTAAATTATTTTTTGTATTTAATATATATATCTTTGACTTTAATTGTAAATGTTCATAAATTTTAAAAAAATAATAACAAAGGAAATGGTTATAATTTTAACTTTGCATAATTTTGACTTTATAAACAGAGTAAGCGAAACTAATAATTTTATTATTATAGTTATGCAACTTAATACATTTATATATTAGTTAAGAATCTTTAATATTTTTATATACGTATAAATACGCGATTTTCATTTAATTTAAAGATCATATATAATATAAATGTTATTATTATAAAAAAACTAATTCGTATCAGAAACTAATTGATAATTCATATACATATGTAATGGAAAGAAAGAAACATTAAACAAAAATATTAGGAAACCAAGAAAATTTATAAAATTAGTTGCAAAATATTGCAAAAACAACAGCAAGTTTTTGTTATGTAATTTAATTTTTAATTTAAAAGGATTAATCACAATAATAAATTATTATAACTAATTTAAGAAGAAGAGTCATAGCTACCAGGGCCTTCAACTCGATTTTAATATATTATTTTACATATTTACTTATTTAGGTATTTAAATATAATTTTGGATGTGGCATTCTTTTAAGAATTTATTGATCTTTGTTATGTTATTCTTTGATGTATCTTTTAGAGAATCACTTGGAATCTGGTTATGGAATATATTTTTACGGGTTTTTTGGAAGTTGAGGCAGTTATTTAGCAGGTGTAACGAGGATATTGATTCCCCACAGAATTGACAGTTAGGTAACGGTTCCCCACGTAGCAAATGCTCGTTTGAGCATTTGGTGTGTCCGAAGCGGAGTCGTACAAAGTTTTTTGTTTGTTGGCGAGAGCAAGTTACAGGATAATATGGTTTCATTCCATCTGTGTTGAAGGTGGTGTAAAAGTGTTTATATTTTTTCCAAGTGCAATAGTTCGTGGCAACATGGAGAGATACTATATGTCGCAGTAGGTCTTTAGTTTCTGTGACTTGGAAGACGTAGTTTGGAGCCGTAATTGACTCTGCAGCAGCTTTATCTGCAAGTTCGTTACCTGGTATCCCCGAATGTCCTGGGACCCACATAATTTTTATTTTCTTGGAATATTTAATACACGAGTTACGGATATTGTTTATGGTCCTGCTGCTATCATTATTGAAGTTTCGAATGGCTTCAATAGTCGATTTGCTGTCTGTACATATGAGGAAGTTTCCTTTATTTTTGTGAGCAAAGTCGATGGCACATTTAACAGCAAAAGCTTCGGCAGTAAATACAGAGCTAAAAGGAGGAAGACATCCTGACGTAATTAAATTTCCGTTGTGGTGGACTACAGCAAATGATGTGCCAAGAGTTCCTTTTGATCCGTCTGTATAGAGTAGGCTCCATTTTTTGTTTATATATTCACTTGCCGTTTCTGTAAAAAGTTGTCTATAAACTTTGGGATCGGTAACGGTTTTTGGATATTGCAGTAAATTCAATGCGAAGGAGCTATCTTTTATATTCCAAGGTGGTTCACTTTGTCGCTTAGTTTGACAGACTTTTATATCCCAGTCAAGGTTTTTGGAGAGTTGGACACATCTACGAATTATGGATTTAATTTTATATTGCCGTTTGTGCTTGACAACCTCCATTATGTCTTTGTGCAGTACTCTGTTGTTAGTAATGAAGAGTTTAGGGATGAGTTTTGATGTTGACATCGATAATTGCTGTTGAATAGGTGGTAGCCCAGCTTCAGCGAATATATTTTTTAAAGGTGACGTTGGAAAGGCGCTGATGCTCCTGCGAACAGCTGTGTTGTAAGGGGCTTCCAAAGATTTTAGGTTTTTTTGAGAACACCATCCATAAATTGGCAATGCGTAATCTATTTTTGAAAGTATGAGAGCTCTGGTGATTTTAATTAATGTTGAAATGTGTATTAAACTGTGTTTGGATGTTAGGTATTTAATAATGTTGAGGTAGCTAGACTTTTTCTTAACTGTAAACAATGCTCCTTAAAGTTAAACTTATTATCAAAAATAACACCAAGAATTCTCAGATGTTTTACAAGTTCAATATTTACATTATCATATTTAAGGCTAAAACAATTACATTTGGTTTTCTTACATATATGTAGTATTTTACATTTACTAACAGATAGTTTGGCGCCAGAGAAGTTGCCCCAATTTCTAATTTCATTAAGTATTTTTGTGAAAGTAGATTTGATAGTATCGAGATCTTTTGTTTTAGAAAATATAATGGCGTCGTCTGCGTAAATTGTGTGTTGGATATTTTTCTATCCATGGAGTAATTTACTGAATTGGTCGAAAGCAATAATAAATAGAACAACCGATAGGAACAATTCATATTTGTCTTCCTCAGCCACCAACTTTTTATTGTTACCTGGCACTTGCGGGGAGTTCAGATTTGTATGTGGTTCCCCTATGGGAGACATGTGGGGCCGTATTCCAATCGTTACGAGGTGTCCGGTGGTCGCCATAAAATGCTAGGGGTATGTCCGCTAAAGATAAAACCAAATTTGCAGTTCCAAGGAAAGGATAAAAATCATGCTGGGATATCAGCCCAAACGTCAGTGGTAGAGGTGGCTGTTACCATCGGCGGGCACAATGAACAAATTAGTAACTGTGTCACCAGCGGCTGCAACTCTGCTGGGGTTGGAGTTGGCCCCAGTAGTTTAATATCTACTTTCAAACTACAGCGCGTGAGTGCCGTAGTCCTTAGAGACTCGGGACATGACATAAAGCAATAAGCAGGTGCCGGTGTCCTTAAAGATTCAGAACACGAAAGCGTCGCCAGCCTAAAGGCCTGTGGGACGGGGCGGTACTTAAAATAGTGTACGGAAGTAGCATCCCATCTTTACCCAAAGCGAAGGAATTCATTCCTCGAGTGGTAACGCCAGAGGATACTCTTTGGCTACTTAAATGGCAAAATCCGCCGATTCCAAAAAAGGCTGTATTGTACGCACGATGCGTGAAATGACGTGGGAAGTATGGGAGTGTGTAGCTGCGCCTGAAGAAGCGTCACCCGAATGACAAAAATACCAATATATTCGAGACGGCGGAGTTGGAATAGGAATTCGATATTGAAGAGATCCTAGATGCCTCCCTCAACCTGAACGAAGAGATGGGAACGGGAGAGATGGCGACTATAACCAAACGCGCGCAAGAGAAAGTAGCATAAATTTAAAAAAAATAATAAAGGAAATGGTTATAATTTTAACTTTGCATAATTTTGACGTTATAAAAAGAGTAAGCGAAACTAATAATTTTATTATTGTAGTTATGCAACTTAATACATTTATATATTAGTTAAGAATCTTTAATATTTTTATATACGTATAAATACGCGATTTTCATTTAATTTAAAGATCATATATAATATAAATGTTATTATTATAAAAAAATTAATTCGTATCAGAAACTAATTGATAATTCATATACATATGTAATGGAAAGAAAGAAACATTAAACAAAAATATTAGGAAACCAAGAAAATTTATAAAATTAGTTGCAAAATATTGCAAAAACAACAACAAGTTTTTATTATGTAAAATCTCAGATTAAAAGGAAATAATTTTCGGCTTAATTTTTAATAGTAAATTCACAAGAAAAAAATCTACATTTAAGTTTTGAAAAGAAAATATATGTAATTAAACCAGTAATTGAAAAGAAATTTTAGCAATTTGTATAGTCAAAAAATTTACAGTTGCCACTAACCATTAGTATAAATTTTTACAATGAAAAGAATACCATTTTGATTTTGACATACTATAAAGAAATAGCAGGCAGTTTCGATGTATCGTAACGTCGTACGTTGTTTTTTTTTTATAAAGTAACTAATGCTTGGATTTGGAACAGAAGGAGGCCAAGATTAAGAAATTGCCGGTCAAATAAGAATTAAACCTTTTTACAGTATTCTCACATATAAAAACAGTTTCAATTATCTCAGAAAAATCTTCAAAATATGTAAAAAAATGCAGCTAAACGAATTAAGTTAGCGGCTTTATGCTTTTAATTAAACAGAGGTTGTGTTTCTTGTTTTAATAATGACGAAAACAATTTTTTATTTTGTCAAATTAATTTTTTTACTTAAACACAACTGCAATATTTCTGCGTGTGGATCTTGAGGGTTCATTGACAATGAGAAATTATGAACAGAATTTTATGAGTTCAGTTATTTTAAGAAGTTATGTGAATTGAGGAATAACGATAGTTGGAGTTAAAGGGGGGTGCACTTTAATTTTTCCACTACATCAATTTTAAAACCTCACACTAGCAGAACTCGCACAAAAAGCATCATATCAACTGTCTATTCTTATATGTTCTTTGGTATCGGTGTGAAACACGATCTTATTCGTGTGGGGCACGAAATCGCCGTGGCATTTTTGAGAGTCCCTAATGTAAAGTAACTAAAAAGCAATCAGCATACTCAAATATATCCCTTGCCTCACACATACACTTGCATTCAAATTCCCATTGATATTGTTGTTGGATTTACGAAGCTTTTTGTGTATATTCTTCTTTGGAATCGGGGTGAGAGACGATCTTATACGTGTGGGGCACGAACTCGCCGTCGTGTTTTTGAGAGTGCCTGATGTAAAGAAACTAAAGAGCAATCAGCTTACTCAAATATACCCCTTGCTTTTTGGCCCTAACTTTTGCTGTGTAATACTACCCGCACTCACCACTTTACCCTTTCTTTTCTCAAAATATGACACTCGCATTTTGAAATTTCATGAATGCCGTAGCGTAAAGCGTTATTCAACGCTAAAAATGGTCAAATAAATTCGAACGCAGACGCGTTATCAATAGTAGAATTAAACTCCAGCATACTCAAGAATATTATACCAATATTGATGAAAAACGCTAATAATTAAAAGGGGTAAGAGGCAAATTTAAGAGATGAAACAGAGAACTGTATATCTCAGCAGAAGTCTGATCAACTTCAAATTTAGGATTGCACATCTATAAATGACGTCAATATTAGAGGAAATCAAAAAATTTTAAATGGCAAATGAAATAAAAGAAAACGCACGAAAAAATTGAGAATAAGGAAATCTACGAGGGATGTAGTGATAATTATGCGAATCAAGATTCGAACCAGAAGAAGCTATCATCAAATAAGCTATCATGAATAAAAGATACAGTGATAAATCAGCTAAACTAGTTTCGATACTGAGGAAACTGATATCAAGGAGGAATAAAGAATATATAAAGCATGCAGGAATCAATGATAAATCAGCGAGAGTAGACTCGATTCTGATGAAATTGATATCCAAAACGAAAAAAAAGAAAACATAATGAATAAGCAATGAAGAAATATTTAAAATATGTGCCAAAGAAGAATTTAAGGAAATGAATGCGCAAATAAAAATAAAGAACAAAAATCATCTAATTAACCATTATGACATATGCCGCCCCAGAGAGAATATTAAACGAATTAAATGAATATATGCTGATAGATGGGTATCATAATGCAACACATTTAGGTTATTTAGTAGTCGCCGATTTAAATTATGCGCTAGCTCTCGCGCCGCTATACAATCCATTGAGCCCATCATTACATGGCGATCATACATTTCGCTTCTCACTCGAATATCTGGTTGTACTCTTGAAGTCGCCGAATTAAATTATGCGCTAGCTCTCGTGCCGCTTTAAAAACGTTGACCCCATCATCCAGTAGGTTAGGTTAGGGTGACGGGTAATGGACGCTCACTTAGGCCAAGGTTGGTCCGGTGTGATACCACAGAATCGTTGCGATCTTTAAACTGAAAGACCGCTCCGGGACTGAAAGGGGAACTAGTGTGATTTCCTGATTAAGCGAGTAATACTGCTTATACGAATGAAGGATAATTCGGCAAGATCCTCGAGATTCTCCCAGGAATTGAAATATCCTCCTCGCAAGCGCAGGGCTATATGACTTTAAGTCCAGGATAGCCTTTTCTTCGTTCGCGACACACAGCTGTGCAAAGCAGTTGAATTGTAGGTTAAGTCTATAAGCATGTCTGCCAATGACAGAGTGGTCTGTCAGAACTAAAGCTGTTGTAGCGCTATTCTAAGCGAAGTCCAGGCTCGACTCGTGAAGCTGAAGATTTCTTTGTTAGACCAGAGCCTGTTAGCTAACCGCCTGTCTGATGAATAATTTCACAGACGTCAGTGGAGCACCTACTTTTGGGGAGGATTCATATTGTTTAGTGACTCCTCTAGTCAATTCGTTTGTCTCACATTTGGTAACGATAGACCTGTTACCAGGCAGCCACTGGAGGTAACACCCGGCTCGCACCGACCGGGTTTTTAGAGTGGACTGACTCCTCACCACAAAACTAGAAGAGTTTTAGACCCGAGAAAGTGACATAGACGCTTGGTTTTCAGAGAAAATTTTGATATTTGAATTATTAAATTTTGTATTTTAGTTTCATATTATTTTTACTGTGTTTTTCTTTTTGGGAAAATGACAATAACTAAAGAAAGGTTAAAAATACCAATAAAAAATATTCTTTGCCAATGCTCAGAATATTTATAAATAATTTATTATTACATTATATTGTTTTTTTAAAGTTAAACTTGACTATAGAAGAGAAAAACAAATTATTTTGTTATTATTTCGTGCGGAATACTTCGTGTGATCGCTACGTTGACTTTCATGGGTCATTGCGTGCTCCCCCTTCCTAATTGGATACGTGCAATTTTCACTCAATTTGGCCAGTGATCCCATCGAGGCAGTTATTTGGGCTTTTGAGAGTTTTATTCTGTGAGCAAAATTTATTTGTAAATTTTATAAATATTATTCGATGTTCCTTTTTTGAGAAATAACAATAATAAACCATATTTTAAAATGAACATCCAAGAAATATTCGTTGCTAATGCTCAGAATATTTATAATTATTTTAAACCCAAATTTTTTTGTTTTTCAAAGTTAAGTTTTTACATTAGCATAGAAAAAACAATAATTTTTCATTATTTCATTCGCCCTTCACACACGAGAACAATTTGTTTTTGTCCTCATAAATGAGGTGAATAAATGTATGCATGATCAGTGTTGTGCACCTCCCCTGCTACTTTTTTCTGCTTTATATTCGCTCACATCTCTAACCGGCTTCACTCTTCTTCGGTGCCTTGAACCAATAAATACAGTTACCATTGCAAATTTTCCTTGGCCAATAATAGTTTTTCGTTTTCTTTTTTCAGAACAATAGTCATCGACACATCAACGATACAAAAAAGCTTGTTTTGCTTTACATTTTCCAAATTTCCATTATAACACTTTACCCGTCACCCGTAGTTGCAACATGGGGGACTCCTCAAATCCATTTTTCTGCCTCTGCGGTTTACCACCAATCTTTATTTTTTAAAGCTCACGTCCCATTCTGTTTCTGATTCTTCCTTATATACCTTTTCTTATCTTCAAATTTGACCACTACATAAACAGTTAC
This sequence comes from Clusia tigrina, assembly GCA_920105625.2. NCBI lineage: Eukaryota > Metazoa > Arthropoda > Insecta > Diptera > Clusiidae > Clusia > Clusia tigrina. The sequence goes on along the minus strand of OV050030.1, from coordinate 106,704,811 downwards.
CTGTTTGGGTCAAGGTGGTTAACCTTCAGCTCCTTCCACTTTTCTAGCAGTCATCCCGAGCTCTATCTTTTACTATACTTTGGCACCAAAACTGAACTCTATTCATGGGAACAGATTTCAATTTGTCAGCTGTTCAACGGTCCAGCTGTTCAATAAATTGCTACACAACAAAAAATAACCACATTTTCTTTTCGTTTGTTTTTTTCTTTCAGGTACCTGATCGCAATAGATGACAGATTTCCGCCCGTGAAGGTTCAGTGTCTTCAGGAGGAATAAGGATAAAGTAATTGATCTAAAGACTTCTGCGGTTGAGTGAGATTTTTTCCTTTTTTTGGGATGAAAACGATGTTAACTTTGTGCCATCCCATACCCTTATTTCAGGTAAGCTCTGTAGATAACACTGTTGTGAGTTAGAATCAAGCTACTTACGCGTAGTTGACTCACAGCACCGGCTTCCATTAAATTCATTAAGAACGCACATATTTTTAGGGTGCAAATATTGGAAATGAACAGTATTTATGCACTAATTATGATGTAAACTTTTAGGGTGTCACAGTTCCGCAGTCAAGCTGACGAGGGGCATTTAGAATGCACCGACGACACTTTTACTTTTGAAGTAGGTCGGTTGGCTTGAGCAACTGACAAATAACAATTGCGAAACTGGAACACCAGAAAAGTCAAGACGTAGGCGGTATTGTTCATTTGTAAATAGTATATAAGAACTAGCATTTTAAGAATAAAGCTCTCTTGTGTTTTAAAACTGAAAGGTGAAAAGTGTTTGTACTTTACGTTAGGGTTCTTGATTTTGCAGCCACGCGCCCGGAAGAACTACGACAGGACGTCGCCCGCCAAGCAAGGACACGAGATCCCCAACATTTTGGCGCAGCCGGTAGGATCCAACGTCGAGTGCCAGGAAAAGAGCACTCCTACGCGGGAACCCACCAATAGGAAACCATAAGGATAACCATCCCAAAGGAGGGCGATGGAGGGAACGAAAATGGTGAGTATGTCTATGGTAGGACATTCTAGTATCTAAGTGAATTTTGTCGACGATTCTTCGGTGACCGTGTGGGCGCTTTTGCGCCGGTCATGCAGAAGAAGCAGCATTGGGGCTGATTAGCCGCTGCGGTTAGGTGATAATAGGTCGATTCGAAAGGAAAATTTTTACTTACGGTCAGGTCGTATAGGGTTGTTCCACTGAGATTAGGCTCATACTTTTTAATACATTTTGTTTCAGCATTCTCGGGGAATGTGGGACGTGTCTGTTTATTCACGGATTTTGCGTTATTGAATTGCGAACTTGTGTATACCGGTTGGTTTGGTTCGGAAAGAACGTGCCACGGTATAGGGTTCGTACGGTTATGATAGGGGATTTGTGTTTGCTTGTCGGTAGGGACATTTATATGATTCAATTTATATTGTTTTAAAATCAAAATAAAGATTGATTTAAATATTTGGCATTTTGAGTTTAGGGTATTAGGTGAAGAGGTGCAGACAACACGTGTTGTTGCATTAAAGTTTTTTGTAGTTCGGAAACTACGATTTGCGTAGCAATGTTGAAGAAAACATTTAAATGCTATTATTATGCGGCGCATACGTTACGGGTTTATTTTTAAATATGGATTCAAATTTCCGGGAATGAATCAAGACACTTTTGCCGGTAAATCAAATTTCGGTTTTTACAAACATATGGCCTTTTTCTATGGATTCTTGGGAGGATTAAAGATGGTGAGAGGGAATCAAGGAGTATCTGTGAGGAAGCCAAGGACCAATTTGCATTGATGGAAGGACTTAATGGACGCCGTTAGACAGCGGATTTGAAACTTGAGATGGAGGATAAGTAAAGAAAGAATATAAACATAGAATTTACGGTGGAATGTTTTTTTTTAAATAAATTTGTATTTATCAATAAGTAAGATCGAATAAAATATTGTAACAAGTTTTAACAAATATTGGATTTTTATTTATAATTGGGATACGACATCTGTTCTGGCATTTGGGATATGACGAAGGAAGCGCAAGGATTACTGCTGAGACAGGAACAAATTGGCGAAACGATTGAAAAGCTGGTCCGTAACTTTAAGAAAGACGGCAAGTTACGTAAGGACAACGTGTATTATCGCAAGCGAATAACACAGTTGCAAGATCTGGGGAGAGAGTTCAACAATAATCACGGACTGTTGTTACCTCACGCAGTTGAGTACGGCAAGGGAAAATATTTTGCGGAAAAATACGCAGACTACATAAATAGTCTGGTCAACGAATGGGCAGATACATTTAGTTCTGAATTAGAAGGACTAGGGCAACAAACAGTGAGTTTGGTTTCGCCAGACGAGGAAATAAGGAACAGATTAAAATCAATACAGTCAGAGGTGAAACTGTTTACTGGGAAAATAGTTGACCAGTTCGAAGCAAGTACAAGCAGGGAAGAAGCTCAGGAATTGTGGAAGCAGGCGAATGCCGGAGGAGCTGTGTCACCATTAGAAGTAGCGGATCAAGCCTTTACGGCAATCCAAAGAAGAACAGAAGAAAAGTTATTCAGTTTTCATAAGAAAACAGAAGATTTGAGAGCACAAAAAGAGTATCTTGAGAAGAAGGTAAAGGAACTTTCTCAGAGATTGTCGGAAACAGAGGAAGCAGCAACGCTGTTGGAAAAGGAGTGTGCAGGATTGAAAAGAGGACGGGCGACCAATAGCAACCCACATAGAAAGGAGAGATCAAAATCAGCATCGGCTGGATTCACACAGACAGTGTTGACATTGCCTCCTGAAGTTCGCTGGCCGGAGTATTTAACTCCGGAAGGGATAGGTCGTGTGGTAAAGCCTAGATTAGTATTGACTGGAGAAAGTGAAGCGGGATTTTTATTTGACGCGTCGGAAATCGGTGTCGAGCCATTTACTCCAGAACGTCCGGTAACTAATAAAAATAAGGGGTATACGCCAAAAGAGCCAGAAGCAATAACGGTACAGGACAGGCCTAATACTGTGGACAGTATTTCGCCTGTACGAACAAACGATCGAAGACTAATTAGTTTGAGTCCGTCATTGGTCAATTACCTCTCAGATCCGGGAGAAGTGAATCTAGGAACGAACCACAAAGATAGCACTCAAGTTTTACCGGTCATAAGTAAAACAAATAGAAGTAAAATGGGCATTCTGGAAGTAGCTCATGCAGTGGAGAAGCTGGTGCCCATGTTCTCAGGGGTCGAGTTGTATGATCTGAGAACTGAGATACGGCGCTTCAAAGAAGGTTGTGAGTTGGCGCAACAGAGTCTTCCGGGAGCAGAAGGGGAACACTTGATAAGATGTATTAGGCAAAGAACCACGGGTGATGCGTTTGATTTACTAGCGCATAGCTCAGTACGCACCCTGCCGGAGTTATACGCACTTCTAGATCGAACATATTTGAAACAAAAGTCGTACGACTGTCTTGTACGGGAAATACAGGAATCAACTCAGAAACCAGGGGAGGAATTGAGAGCCTGGGGACGAAGGATCCAGTCTCTGGGGAACGCTGCTGAGACAGAAGCTAACAGGCAGTTTCCAGGAAATGTCGCAGCATATAAGGCTCAAGTAGAGCGAGCCATGATTTCTGTGTTTAAGGCAGGTCTGATAAATAGGGACTTGGCGAATTATACTCTTAATCTCACGCAGAGGAGTATGGCAGAATTAGTCGAAGCGGTTTCTTCCGCAGAAGAATCAATCCAACAGCGAGCGACAACAGGTGGAATCTGTTGGAATAATGCTCCTGCAGAGGTAGGACCGGTACAACAGCGGAACCCAAGGGGAATCGGCAGATTTTCCCTCCCGCAACAAAGAGAACAAGGTTGCCTAGTCGAGAGTTTCCAGCCGAGGAAACCCATTTGTTCATTCTGCCATAAGTCAGGCCATACAAGAGACGAATGCATTACACGCAAGAATACGCCCTATTGTATGGAGTGCCAAACATATGGTCATGAGGCAAGTAGGCAGTGTCAATTAGACAATAAATGGGATCAAAGTAGAAGGCAGCCAGCTACGAGGCGCCCAGATCCAACCTTAAGGGACAACAGGGGTAGTGGTCCTCGAGTCAGCTCAACGGAAGGGATTAACCAAGGAAGGAATCCTTTCAGCACTGGTAATGGTCAGCAGCGGCCAAACTGGGATACTGGAGGAGGACAAAGGTTAGGCAACACCCAACAGGGGTTGAAATGCTTCTCATGTGGTCGGATGGGACATCGAGCTGCGGAGTGCAGGGATAGGCAGTTCCAACAGAGGAACCAGGGAAACTTCCAGCGGCCCAGTCGAGGCCAGTAGACTGGAAAGCCAAAAGTAAGGAAGTAACAGTTAGGCCGAAGGTACGTGTGACTGGTAATGTAGGAAGTACAGTCCAGGAAAAGGAGGAGCAAGAGGCTCTCCAATACCACGTACCAAGTAACGTGAACACAATGGTTCAAATTACGGAGGAGCAAGAGTCTCTCCGGGGGAAAATTTTGGATTGCGTACTGATTTGGGTAACTGTGATGATTCTAGCACTTAGGATAAGTTTCAATAAGATTAGAGAGTATAGGCCAATCGCCGCGTACGTGGTACGAGGATGTATAGTTAAGGTATTAGCGGTAATTTTGAGGGAGTATAGGGTTGTAAGGCATAACTGTGGTGCATGGAGGAGAAAATTGGAAGAGTTAGGAAGTAGATACGCGTCCATTTTGGAGTCAAAAGGGCGTTGTTTCGTTGTGAGCAGGGTAGGAGATGCTTTCATCGAGATACCCTGCAAGGAGGCAGCTAGTGGAAAGCTAGTGCTTTTGGTAGATTCAGGGGCGGATACTAGCCTCGTAAAATCTAGTGTTTTACGGAAAGGACTAGTTATTAACCCAAAAGATGTAAGAACGCTTAATGGAGCGTTCGGAGGTTGCATCAGAACACTGGGGTCACTTAAAATAGGGCACAGTAAAGTTAAGGAAATGAGTTTTAGAGTTCACGCAGTTGAATTGGATAGGGAAGGTATCCCGGCCGATGGGATAATTGGCCGCGATAATCTCTGGGGCCGCACCATACTGGATGCGCTGGAGAAACAGTTATCATTTTATGATGATAATAAGAATAGAATCCTTACTCTCCCATTGAAGTCATGGCAGGAAGGAACCGTGAATAGGGTTAAGAATTGTAGGGAGGTAGTGAACGCAAGGTCAACCAGAGTAGTTACTATGCGTGTAAACACGAAACTCAGGACTGTTGTTTTGCACAAGCAGCAGCTAGCGGAGGGTGTGTATATGGGAGAGACCATAACGCACGTTGACAAGGGTAAAGTGTACGCTTGTGTACTAAATGCGTCAGAGGAGGACTACTATATGGATAAGGATTTTAGGCCTAAGTTCACTAGTTATGATAGTTTTAAGGAACCGAACTATGGAACAGTTAATCAGATTAAGCAGATAGATGTAAGGAAAAGAATGGAGAGAGTGCTAGAATCACTAAAGTTAGACCCAAGCGTAAATACAGAAGAGAAGGCATCAATAGAAGCCATTTGTATGTCATTCCATGACATATTTTTGCTGGAAGGAGACCAGTTAACATATACACCAGAGGTAGAGCATGAAATACCTACTAGAGTGGATCAAGCGCCAATTAACCAGAAGCAATACAGATTGCCGCAAGCTCACAAAGATGAGGTAAATAGGCAAGTGGAAGGAATGTTAAAGGATAACATTATTTCACCGAGTATCTCGCCTTGGAACTCACCAATAATATTGGTACCAAAGAAGGGAGGTGCACAGGGTCAGAAGAAGTGGAGAATGGTCGTCGATTTTAGGAAATTGAACGACGCCACTATCAAGCAGGTGTTCCCGATACCAAGGATAGAAGAGATTCTGGATCAATTGGGACACAGTAGATATTTTTCTACACTTGATTTAGCGAGTGGCTACCACCAAGTCCTGGTGGATACCCAAGATAAGCAGAAAACCGCGTTCAGCACCGGTTTAGGCCATTACGAGTTCAATAGAATGCCGTTTGGATTAACAGGAGCACCGGCTACCTTCCAACGGCTAATGAACCATGTGCTAACAGGCTTACAAGGGTTAGATTGTTTTGTGTATCTCGATGATATTGTAATTTATGGGAAGAACTTGCAGCAGCACTCGCAACGCTTGCGCAAGGTGCTCCAGAAATTACGAGAACACAATTTGAAATTGAACACGGAGAAGTGTCAATTTTTGCGGAGAGAAGTGGTTTATTTAGGCCATCGTTGCTCAGAGGCAGGAGCACTGCCTGACCCGCAGAAGGTGGAATGCGTTAGAAATTTAGCGGTTCCAAGAAACAGAAAAGAAGTGCAAGCATTCCTAGGACTAGTGAACTATTATAGAAAGTTCGTGGAAGGACTAGCCGGAATTGCGTTGCCAATTAACAAGTTGCTACGAAAAGAAGCAAAGTTCGAATGGACAGAGAGATGTCAGCAAGCATTCGAGAGGCTAAAGGAGATAATTAGCTCGCCACCAATTTTGGCATACCCCGACTTTGAGCAAACTTTTTTGTTGACCACTGATGCTAGCAATGAAGCGTTAGGGGCAGTATTGTCACAAGGGGAAGTCGGGAATGACCGACCAATAGCATTCGCAAGCAGAGCGCTTAGCGACACGGAGAAGAGATACTCCACAATAGAAAAGGAGTTTCTAGCCATAGTATGGGCTACGAAGAATTTTAGAGCATATTTGCTAGGACGCCCATTTAGGATATATACTGATCACCAGCCGTTAAGAGGCATAGCCAATTTGAAAGACCAAACGTCTAGGCTAGCCAGGTTCAGACACAAATTGTCTGAGTATGATTTTGAAATCATATACAAACCTGGGAAAAAGAATCTGAATGCCGATGCACTCAGCAGAGTACCGCAGGCACAGAAAGTATCAGTAGTGCAAACAAGGTCCAAGGCACGGTCGGATAAGGAGAAGGCCGAGAGGATGCAGAAGGACAAAGTTGATGCTACAAGAGATGTTAGCAATGCGGGTTTCGATCCCAATGAGCAAGCAGCCAGTAATGTAGAATGGCTGGAGGATACAAAGGATATCCAGGCTGTGTTAAAGGGTTTCCATGATTCACCTCTGGGTGGCCACCAGGGATTCTGGAAAACCCATGACAGAATTAGGCGAGTATACGGATGGAAGGGTATGCTCAAGGACATTAAGAAATATATAAAGAGTTGTCCAAAATGCCAGGCCAACAAAAGCTCAAGGCTGACAAAGATGCCAATGGTGTTAACTGACACACCTAAACAGCCATTTGATAAGGTTCATATGGATATTGTAGGTATTTTACCTGAGACTGTTTCGGGGAATAAATATATTTTGACGTTCCAAGACGATTTCTCAAAGTATATGGCGTGCGTGGCTATACCCGATGCTGAAGCAAGCACGGTGGCCAAAGCATTCTTTGATGAAATAGTAGCACGATACAACATACCTAAGGTTTTGATAACCGACAATGGTTCAAATTTCGTATCGAAATTATTCTCAGAAACATGTAAAATGCTGGGAATTAAGAAGTTGCATATAACACCATATCATCCACAGGCGAATGGCTCATTGGAACGTAGTCATCGACCTCTGGCCGAGTACTTGCGCAGTTTCGCCAAGGAAGACGGCTCGAATTGGGATCAATGGTTAACCACTGCGATGCATGTACACAACAATACTGTGCATGTATCAACGAAGCAAACTCCATTTAGAACACTCTACGGGTTTGATTTCAACATGCCAGCGAATTTGAAGCGCAAATGTGCGCCTGTATACAATGCTGATAACCCGAATAAAGTGCAGAAGTATCAGTTACAGCGAGCGCACGAATTGGTTAGAGAAAACCAGGAATGTGCTAAACGAGTGGCCAGGGAAGCCTATAACAAGGTACTAAACCCAGTAGTCTTTCATGTGGGTGATCAAGTACTAATGAAGAATCAGGCTAGGAGAAACAAATTCTCACCTGTGTGGATAGGTCCCTATGTAGTAGCAGAGATCAAAAGCCCAGTTACAACGGTCGTAACAATTAAGGGCAAAAATAAAAAGCTACATAATAATTTGTTGAAATTATTCCACATTAGACCACACAAATAAAGACATGTGTTAGCAGTGTCTTACAAGTGTAAACACAAAAATAACAACGTAAACATGTACGTGTGTGTATCAAATAACACACACAGCTCCGAGTTTCAAAGGCAAGGCCAGCAGAAGTGTGCCAATTAAACTCGAGCAAGTAAAGCTGACGCAATAAAATGTGATTATTATGCATTATGGCCGAACGAAGCGCAGCAGGGAAAAATGCATTGTTGTTTTCTTTTTAGAACGTTGAACCCACTTTTAAAAAAAAAAAAAATTATAAAAAATAAAGAATAAAATGAAATAATAAGACAGTCGTGGGTAAGTAATATAAAACAAAACTTCGAATATGTACATACATACATACGGCAGTGTATGCACTGAAATTCGATGCATGAGCATTAACGCCAGGCAACGGAACTGCTGGTGAAGTAAGTATATATATGAGCATGTATATATGTGTATAAGATAAAGAATGAATGTACGAATGTATATTTAGAGAAGTAAGTATTCTAGTTAGGAGGAATGGGTATGTGCGTATGTATATATTTGCAGATACTGCAGCAGGCTATATGTAGATATACTCGTACATAGGTTTTAACTGTTTATTGTTTAGGAAATTAGCGTATGAAAATTTGAAAAAATGTATAGGTTGATTGGGAAAATAACGTGAGCAATTAATTCTATGTAATTTAAAGTGCCTTGAATGTATGTATGTTACCATGTACGATCTAGGAAGAGACAATCGTTAATGGATATATACATATCAGGCTAGAAATAAATTTAAATAAGAAGTAATTGTATGCAATGAAAGGTATAGTCATGCAATGGACAAAGTTTTGACGAAAATGGGACTATTTTTTATAATCTTATTTTGTCGGAGGATCAATATTTTGGTTCGAAACTATAGTAAGTGTTACCTCACGTATTAAAAAGAGCATTGAAAATTAGTCAAACCGGAACTAATGCACTATATGGCAATAAGGTAAAATAGTCCAGTCCTTTTTTCCTCTGGGATGCGGTAGCAAATCCGAGAATGTAAGGGGAGAAGACGAGTGGACGGAGAATTGAATGATATAGCATTCAAATGTAGGTTAAGCAATTTATGAAGAGAATATTGTATTCTTAAGCTGAGATATGTTATCTAGTGTAAAATTTTATCATTTTATAGATTATGTTAGTACTGTTGTTGGCGGTTAGCGACAGGATACATGCGGGGGTGCGGTTGGATAAGCTACCGGAGACAGATGTATTAATGGAAAAAACAGGAGATGTATGGTTCGCCAAGGATTTTTGGGTGGTTGTAACAGAGTTTCCACGAACGGAGTTGAAAATTATCGTTGAGCAGTTCAAAGGAATACAGGAGACAACCAGAAGGTTGTGTGAGAGACATGTGGTGGCCAGCGGGACCGAGCTGAAACGAAGATGCGACTCTTCTATTGTTGAGATAGAAGCTATATCAAAAAGATTCTTGGAAAAGGAGAAGACATTGTCTCTGAAAGGAAGGAAACGCCGGTCTCTGATAGATGTTGGCGGTGAAGTGCTCAAATGGGCAATCGGTACGATGGATCACCAAGATTCAGATCGAAGTTATGGTCACTTACAGGACCTTGAGAAGAAGCAGTCAAAAACGTTGTCATTGCTGGGAAAAGAGGTAACTGTGATGAGAACAGGTTACCAGGGTTTTCACGAAGCAGTGAATAAGACTTTCCAAGAACTGGAAGAGATGCACTTGGCGTTGGAAGGCATTGGAAAAAGACAAGAGGAAGCAGAGGTGAACTTGGCGGAATCTTTCATTTTGGGAAAAGTTGTTTCTGAAGAAATGATGAGGTTCCAGGATCAACAGCAAACGGAGATAGTGGTGCTCGATGATTTATTACATGGCCAGCTACACCCGTTGTTCCTGACGTCTGATGAATTGCTCAAGGCAGCACCAACGTCAATGAAAGGAATTTCATGGTACAGAGAGGCACCGGAGCGGTTCTATGAACTAGCCGAGGTTCGCACAGAAGAGGCGGAGAACGGGTTAAAAGTAGTCATAAAGATTCCTGTGCCGTTATTGGAGGTATTTACAATGCACAAAGTGTACCCAATACCCAAGAGACTAAACCCAGATTGGTGCGTGCTACCGAAGACAAGATATGACTACATAGCGGCAAGTCAAACTCAAGAACACTACATTGGCCTATCAATAGAGGACGAAGGGAAATGTCGAGAGGTGGGCACAACAAAGCGTTTATGCTATCATCCCGGAAAATTAATTACGCGAGCAAGCGATTACTGCGAGATAGAAGTATTGAAGCATGAGCAAGACCAATGCGATCACGTAGCCATTCCAGCCACGGGAGGAATTCTGGTAGCCACCCGAGCCATAAACAGATGGCTCTACCATTTTGACGACCAGGCGATTTTCACGGCGGTGTGCTCAGACGAAACCACACGGTTGGAATTAATAAACACCGGGTTTATGACCATTGAATCTGGTTGCAGAGTGGTTGGCAAAGGAATAATACTGGTCCATAAAAGTCAGGAAGAATCACAGTATAAATTCTCAACGTCAGTCATGGGAACAAACCGTTTAAGGACGAAACTACAGGAGCTGCTGGAAAGTCGCAAACGAAATGACTCCGGCCATACGCTTGCAACACCGAACACCGTCTCACTCATGCATTTCAAGGATCTACGGAAAACTCTTACAACAAACAGCAGAGCAATCAACGAGTTGGTAAAGGAGGCAGAAGATGTGGAAAGGGTGTCACACCTCACCAATTCCTGTGAGATAGTGCACACCTGGATGAAGGGAGGGGTAGTCAGTATAGCTGGCCTCGTCCTGGTGGCAGTGATGGTGACGACGCTCATTTCGAAGAAATGGTGCAGGATAGTAGCGGCCCTTCAAAGACTCGAATCAACCACTCCAACGGCGCAACACAACAACCACCCCGACAACGGCAGTCGTCAACTGGACCAGCAGGTAGCAGAGGGCGCTGTATAATGTAAGGTTTTATGCATAGAATAGAATTGTGTTATTGTTTAGGTATTTGTATATACGCCAATGAGAAAAGAGTCAATGAAAGACCAAATTATAAAAAGGGGAATATAAAAAAAAATAATGATAAAAAAAAAAAAAACAAAAAAACAAAACAAAAACAAAATAAAGAAAAAATAAAAATAAAAAATAAAAGAAAGAAAACTACAAAAGAAAATAAAATCAAAAAAAAAAATATATATATATATATGGAAAAGAAAAGAATAAAAAAGGAAGAAAAAACCGTGATAGAACCCAAACAAGGCGATTTCATGGAAAAAATAAAACAAATTATATATATGTACTATAGAGTTAAATAGATGCACATAATTGTTTGCAGTGCAAGAAAAATATTGCAGAGATTTATTGGAAGTTAGTTGCACTAACTTCTTTTAGAAAGAGGGGAGGGATGTTGTGAGTTAGAATCAAGCTACTTACGCGTAGTTGACTCACAGCACCGGCTTCCATTAAATTCATTAAGAACGCACATATTTTTAGGGTGCAAATATTGGAAATGAACAGTATTTATGCACTAATTATGATGTAAACTTTTAGGGTGTCACAGTTCCGCAGTCAAGCTGACGAGGGGCATTTAGAATGCACCGACGACACTTTTACTTTTGAAGTAGGTCGGTTGGCTTGAGCAACTGACAAATAACAATTGCGAAACTGGAACACCAGAAAAGTCAAGACGTAGGCGGTATTGTTCATTTGTAAATAGTATATAAGAACTAGCATTTTAAGAATAAAGCTCTCTTGTGTTTTAAAACTGAAAGGTGAAAAGTGTTTGTACTTTACGTTAGGGTTCTTGATTTTGCAGCCACGCGCCCGGAAGAACTACGACAGGACGTCGCCCGCCAAGCAAGGACACGAGATCCCCAACAACACCTAACAACGCCACTCAGCAAATCGTTTGCTGGAGTACAGCTGGGTTGATACCGTCGGCACTCGGAGATTTGAAGGGTTTTAAAGAGTTTATAGTCCAAAAGATAGTAACGTCAGTGGTTATGACATCGAAGTGGCACCTTGCGGTGGAGGCCTAAATCATTCATGCAGCATTCAACGGAATGGTACTGTACGGAAATTATGCGTCATATAAAACTTCCATGATTTCAGTTTTGTTTTAGTCCAGTTTCTATCGGTCCTCTGTATAGACCCTGGATTTGTAGAAAAATGACTGAGGATTTTACGAAGACGACTGGCCTCAGGTAACTCTCCACGGTAGCATTTCGCAATTTCGTTGCTTGTATATACTCGTATATAGGTGGTTGGTTATTTGCTTTTGATTTTTGTGGGGCTGTAAATATAAATATTGAGCAGGATTATGTTATACAATATAGATTTTAAGCCCCTAGCATAAGATAAATTTGGCCGCAGCACTCTCACTGCATTGTATTATATTTTATGCGATGATTATAATAAAAGCTGGTTAGAATAATAGGAATTCGGTCGTGAAAAGCCAACTAAAAAAGTTGTACTACTTTTTTACGTAATCTGCGGAAACAACCCACAAGCTATCCCCTATTGAAATATTTACACACCCACAAGTACGTTCGCGGTCGATAATAAACTGTAATTTTGCCTTGATGAACTTGGTCAAAGCATATGCGAAAAGAGACTTGGCTAGTGACCGTGTTTGCTGACATTGCCCATCCATCGTTAACTGACTTCGTTGGTTACCCATACGAAATTTTTTTTGAGGAGGTAAGGGAAAGTTAATGAATCCATCCTTAAATATATAGTGATTAATGTCTATAACAAGAGATTTATTGAAAAAACGTAAATTGTGCACTTTGATAATATAAATAGATCTATGCAACTGTGAAAATCGCTTACTAACAATATAAAGATTTATTTAAAATATTTCATAATAAATAAATTTATTTCTTGAAGTATTTCTCAAAAAAATGCGATTATAGCTTTTGATATTTATTAGGAGGGAGTTCACAACCTTTAACGGAAACATGAAAATGAAAATTTTGTCTTGTGAATTGTATAAGAAATTTGATTTTTGTGATTGTAAAAAATAAACACTACATTCATTTTTCACGGGTCGTTTCAATTCTGAAGAAAAGTTAAATATAAATTGACTATCCATGTCTAATTTATCTTATTTATGGTAACATATTCTATTTAGTGGTTTCAAAGCTTATATTAATGCAAAAAAGAAAGAGACAAATAAAATAATGTAGAGCAGCTTAGCAAATATAAAAGCACATATTGTATATATGGCCTATTTATGAAACTAATCGGATTGTAACTTCTCTGAATTAATTTTGAACAGATCGCTCGGGAATTTCCTTGTCCACCAACCCACACAACTGCTGTCCTGCTTACACATCCCAAATGGCCTTACTGTGATGGTAGACTGGATTGGTATAGTACAGTAAAAGCGGTACATGCTCTACTCCCTATATCTACTGATATAATGCTTATTGTCTCACCTGCTTAAGAGGCCCTTAATATTCTGAAATGGTATGCGTCCTTAATAGTTATCTAATTAAAATTCCTGGCGTCAAGACAAAATTTTTGCTTAGATTCCGCATATTCCAAGGGCTTTTGGTCTCTTCGAATACATCTATCTTCAGCATCCTGTCGATTTCTGTATACACTACCGCTGGTGACAACGATAGTGCCCATCCTCATCCATTCATAAATAACTTTTGCTTACCCCCTTTTTGACAAGGTTTCACTTCTTTTCCGGTTCTATTACGTCTATTTTACTCACTCTGACGACTACCGGAGCTAATTGAAGTACTTTCCAAAAGTCTAGTTCCACTATACTGCCTGCACAAATAATACTATATATCTCGAAATGGGGATTTGTACTAAACTGATAATACTACTTCTCGTATATGCCCACTTTTCTCTGCGGTGGAAACAATTCGGTAAAATGCCCCACTTACAGAAGCCCCTGTATATTAACAACCCTCTGTTGTCTAAACGTCGGCATATCCTCGTTGAACGGGTTTCTGCACTTCGAGAATAGCGTCCGCAACCTTCTTCCTCCTCTTTTTGCCATTATCATAATTCACTTCTTCCTGCCCGAACTTAGGACATAATATTGTTCTTGTCTCTGCGGGGCACTCCATAAACCCATCCCCCTTGTATTTGTAATTAAAATATATGTAATCTGCTTTGTGGGCCGCTGTGTGTCATTTCTCCTCTCCGTTTTTCTTAAGATAACTTTTTCCACCCGCTGCTCTGCGGACGTAGCACCCAATTCCCTATACTGATGCGCCAACCGTCCTTCATTTCCGGGAGGCCGTGCTCTTAGCCGATAGTTCGATGACATTATTGCTTTCGACTCTTTCTTGAGGAAGTGCTCATTACATTTATGATGCAGCTGCTCCAAACTTTAGCACTCTCTGGGGTATCCGATCTGTCCTGTAGTGTTTTAAAAATTTTAATCATATTTGCGTGGGTCATCTTCAGAATCCGGTATACACCGTGGTCTGTACGTCGCTGCAGTGTTTCGTCCTTTCTCTTCACTTGCTAACTCCTCAAACACTCAATTCTTTTATTAATTAGGTAATTCTAGACAAACGCTGCGGTATCTTATGCATCAGTTCTCTTAATTCCTCTATTAAGTTCCCCATTGCTTCTCTATCGTCCGTTACCCGATCTTCGTTGCGTTGCTGATGAATGTTACCGCTCTCCCATCCCTTGCCAGTATGGTATCGGGCAAGTCAATGACATTCCCCTTCCGCCTCCTACACTCCGTCCCATCACTCATGAGAATTCGTGAGAGGCATCACGGTACTTAAATGCAATCTTTCTTTGGAACCTCTTTTTTCGCTTCCCTTTGTAACAATAATGCAAACGTAGATCGTCTCCTCGGGGTGGATCTTGGGTAACGACAAATGATCTCCCCGTATCGATCAGCATGAGACACGTATCGATTGACATGATCGACTTAGTCCACTGATCTCTCCTCACTTTTAAATTTTTTTTTGTTCGCCATGAAGCTTGTGGCTGTACTATTCCGTTACCTTAGTACGTAAGAGTAACATCATGTGAAATGGTTTTCAGCTTAATGCTGCAGCTACCTCCGACCCGTTAAAATCATGGAAGGCCTCACCGTACGTTCAATATCCTACGCCGTTAAGTTGGTGGTGCACGGTTCAGTTGAGATTGAGATGACCCAATAAGAGCGGGTTCCAACCCTCGCGCTCATTAGACAACCATGGAATCGTATAGTGAACGTGTATATCGGATGACGAACACACCATATTTAATTTCAAACCCCACTCTCGTGCTTAAGTCGAAAAGGAGGCAACAAAATCTAAGCGGCCTTAAGAGCAAGCTAAGAGCTCCTTAACTGTTGTTGTCGAGACCATAGCCAAGGGAACAAGGCGATGTTGCTGCCCCTCAAGAGCCATAGCATGTACAAGATTGCAGCAAGGCCTTGGCGGATAGTCCAAAACGGCAATCGCGCAGTTTCAAATGCCGCATCCACTTCAGGCGTGAACTCGTGCGTCAACTTCTCGATCCGGGCTTAAAGGACCAGAACGCCCGAATTCAGGATCCTGACAAGTGAAATCTAGGAGTGAGATGAAATTTCCTTAGGCGTAATATTGGAGTGCGAAACACCAATACTAATTTTCGTCAACCCTACCCTGATTACAGGCGAAAAAGGTCGAATGAGCAGCTACAGCTTTTAATGCAGGACAACAAAGGTCCTAGGTTTGGCGGGCTCAGTACACACTGGTGTAGGCCGTCATCGACTCCAACAACGGATGTGGGACCATCTCTCCAGATATCTGGAGAGATGCTCCCCCAAATGTAGGCACGGAGGATGATATTAGGTGACATCAAGATATTGATATGATCCGACCAGAGATCAGCCGACCTGTACAATACGGCCGTAGAAAAGTTAGGCGAAGTGTGACCTAAGGAAGAAATCCCTGGCTACATATAGCTATATCATGCAAGAATTGCAATGTATTAGATTTTTCCTCCAAAATAAGAAAATAATAGACAGACACATGAAAATTGTTGGTGGAAAAACAAGAAAGAAACGACTTTCGGAGATTACTTTACAAAGGGATCTAATTGAGGAGTATATATATATATATATATATATATATATATATATATATATATATATATATATATATATGTATATATATATATATATATATATATATATATATATATATATATATATATATATACGGGTATACGAGTATATATTACACCGGTTTCACATTTACTATAAACAATTTTAAATTTATATTTAGTATCCAAATTTTTGAAATCTCTATGTGCCTTGATGTTCTAGTTGGAACCAACACACATACATACGAGGGCGGATTGATATTGAAGCTACCTAGCGCTAGATGGCAGCACAAACACAAAAACTTTTTTTTTAGAAATTGCGATCTGTCAAACGTCAGCTGTTAAAATTTCACCCAAATTCATCGATTAGTTTATTTGTTGTAGTCGTTTGAATTAAGCAACTTTTGTGTTTCTTGAAAAATGGAACAAAACGAATTTCGTGCAGTGATTAAACACTATTATTTGAAAGGGAAAACGGCGAAAGAGACAAAAGAAAAGCTCGATAAGCATTACGGTGAGTCTGCTCCGTCAGATTACATGGTAAAATATTGGATTGGTGAATTTAAACGCGGCCGAACAAGCACTGCAACAATACCATCAACAGGAAGGCCAAAAGAGGTGGTTACTGAAGAAAATATCAAGACAATCCTCGATATCGTTATGAATGATCGCCGAGTCAAGTTGCGTGAGATTGTTGAAATGATAAACATATCGTATGAACGTGTGTTCAACATTTTGCATGAACATTTGCATATGAAAAAGCTATCGGCAAGATGGGTGCCGCGTTTGCTCAGTGTCGAACAAAAACGAGTTGGACAGACCACTTCACAGCGGTGTTTGGACATGGTAAAGCGTAATCCTGTTGATTTTTGGCGTCGATTAATAACTGTTGAGGAAACGTGGGTCCACCACTACACACCTGAAACCAAAAATCAATCGAAACAATGGGTGGAAGCTGGTGGAAGTGCTCCGAAGAAGGCGAAGGCAGTGAAATCGGCTGGCAAGGTTATGGCCACTGTATTTTGGGATGCACACGGAATATTGCTCATCGATTATCTTGAAAAAGGATCCACAATCACAGGAAAGTATTATCGTGCATTATTGGATCAATTGATTGATGCAATCAAGGAAAAACGACCACATTTAAAGAAGAAAAAAATGCTCTTTCTTCAAGGCAACGCACCGGTTCACACAGCATTAGATACGATGCTAAAATTACGTGAAATACACTTCGAATTGGTTAATCATCCACCTTATAGTCCAGATTTAGCTCCTAGTGACTTTTTCCTGTTTCCAAACTTGAAAAAATGGCTCGTAGGAAGAAGATTCATCTCAAACGAAGAAGTGATTACCGAAACTAACGCGTATTATGAGAGGTTCCCGAAATCGTATTATTCAGATGGTATACAAAAGTTGGAATATCGTTTTACTAAGTGTGTCGAAGTAAAAGGAGACTATGTTGAGAAATAAATGGTTTTTGAAAAAAAAAATGTTTTTTTCCTATTTAGGTAGCTTCAATATCAATCCGCCCTCGTATATCACCATTTAATCACGAAATCTAAAAATTTTTTATCAACTATGAACAAGATCACACATAATAATCAATGCAGAGCATAGACAACGGTAAATGAACCGCAAATCATTGAATTGGTGCATTAAGGAATTAAAAAAATATTTGTGAAAACATTTACTTGACACTCACTAAACTTAGTAGTATTTGTTTTTGTTGTATTTTTGCTTCTTTTTGTTCCAAATTCGCATATTTTTTTTAATGATTTCCTTGTAAATACAGTAATTAATAAACGTTTGTGATCAAATACTTATGCACAGAAATAAAAAGTAGCCCTTTTTGGTAATTAAGTTGAAAAATTAAATTTTTGTTCAATGTGTAAACTCATTCTTGACATACTGTACATATTTCGAGATAATGTTTGTGTATATATTCGCATGTCTGCTCGCATGCATGAATAAACGGTTGAACCATATGAATAGTGAGCAAGTGAGAAAGTGAGCAAGTGAACAAAGTAATCAAATGAGCAGTGGAGCAAGTGAGCATTGAACTATTTTGTTTAACCGATCTGAACTATTTAGTTAAGTTCAATGAAATAGTTACGCCTAATTACCATGTACATGGGTACATGATGTAATAGGGTTCTTGCGGAAGACATCGATCACCTCAATATTGTAATGGCTGGTAACAATTGTACATTGTATATTCGGTACGATTTATTCTTGATAAAGGATCGCATTTCATATCTAATGTAGAGTAGGGTAAGATAGGTCGGGCGTAGGAATTAAACCCTGAAAAAAACCCCCCTAACCCGAGTTGTTCTGCGACCCGTGCCTATTGGATGGTTTGAAGCAATACCGGCTGTATTTTTACGGAGCGTAATATTCAGATGATCTTTCTATTCTTATTTAAAATTTCAAGAAGCTACTAACTCTGTTAATGGAACAATAAAATTTCGCTCTAGCTTATGGGGATCATTCATCCCGATTTTTGGTCTCGAAACACGCTGCGTCCCCTCAGGTTTGAAGCAATACCGGCTGTATTTTTACGGAGCGTAATATTCAGATGATCTTTCTATTCTTATTTCAAATTTCAAGACTCTACTAACTCTTCTAATGGAACAATAAAATTTCGCTCTAGCTTATGGGGATCATTCATCCCGATTTTTGGTCTCGAAACACACTGCGTCCCCTCAGGTGTAAAATTCTCCGACCAGCGGCCTGGAGTCAGTGCTAGCACTGTATTCGTTGCTTTTCTTTTGTATAAGTGAAGCTGCTAGCTCTGTCTCCTCGAATCTTCTAGTACGCTTTGCTCTTGTTCGAAGTATCCCCAACCTGCTCCTCTTTTTCGCTAAATGCTTTCGACAATCTTTCTATCGATCTACTTTTAGACATGATATATATTCCTTAACTGTAGCTTGTTTCCAAAGCATCTGAGGATGACATTTATTGGAGTCACCTTCGAACTGTTCAGTCTAGTTGTGAATAGCGCAACTTCTGCTTCCATGGATTTCAGTTCATTATGGACTTCCTCCTCCTCCGGCGCTACCAAAATATTTCATTTATATTTCTTCGAGTTCTGAACAGAATTTACTCATCCAACGTAACACTAAATACCTCGCATAGCCCCCTTTAAAATATAATATACTCCCCTTACATTTGTCTTCCTCAGCCACCAACTTTTTATTGTTACTATTGTGCACTGAAGTGAAGTTAAAGTTGCTATAAAAACTTGCTCCGATGAATCCGCTTATGATCAAATACTGTGGTGGCATTGTTATGCAACATGCTGAATAACATGCTGTACGGCTCCGCCAGGCACTTGCGGGGAGTTCAGATTTGTATGTGGTTCCCCTATGGGAGACATGTGGGGCCGTATTCCAATCGTTACGAGGTGTCTGGTTGTCGCCATAAAATGCTAGGGGTATGTCCGCTAAAGATAAAACCAAATATGCAGTTCCAAGGAAAGGATAAAAATCATGCTGGGATATCAGCCCAAACGTCAGTGGTAGAGGTGGCTGTTACCATCGGCGGGCACAATGAACAAATTAGTAACTGTGTCACCAGCGGCTGCAACTCTGCTGGGGTTGGAGTTGGCCCCAGTAGTTTAATAGCTACTTTCAAACTACAGCGCGTGAGTGCCGTAGTCCGTAGAGACTCGGGACATGACAGAAAGCAATGAGCAGGTGCCGGTGTCCTTGAAGATTCAGAACACGAAAGCGTCGCCAGCGTTATACAGAAGGCGAGCCTGCATGTACACCCTTGGATCCGAAGTTCGTAAATCGGATTGAAGAAAATGTTGCGAATAAGCTTCAACGGACCACAGAAGGCGAAGGAACTCCAGCAAGAGGCACAAGCAAAAAGAGGGGGTTGCGAACAAGCGAATAGAACCGACACAGAAACCAAGCATGTCCAGAGCTGCGGCTGCAGCCAGTGACATTCTCAAACGACATCTGTAGTGTAAATGAAGCCACTGGAAGCTGTTCTCAAAAATGGACTCGAACGACTAAATGGACTGACGTACCATTGCCATCCTTTGACGGGACTGGCTGGCAAAATAAGATGAAAATCCTGAAATGCAAGGACGAACCGACATTGCCATGGGTTAAGGGAGCAGTCAAGACACTCCAAGGTCTGTGGGACGGGGCGGTACTTAAAATAGTGTACGGAAGTAGCATCCCATCTTTACCCAAAGCGAAGGAATTCATCCCTCGAGTGGTAACGCCAGAGGATACTATTTGGCTACTTAAATGGCAAAATCCGCCGATTCCAAAAAAGGCTGTATTGTACGCACGATGCGTGAAATGACGTGGGAAGTATGGGAATGTGTAGCTGCGCCTGAAGAAGCGTCGCCCGAATGACAAAAATACCAATATATTCGAGACGGCGGACTTGGAATAGGAATTCGATATTGAAGAGATCCTAGATGCCTCCCGCAACCTGAACGAAAAGACGGGAACGGGAAAGATGGCGACTATAACTAAACGCGCGCAAGAGCCAGTAGCGACAGCTGAGAGTGCTGCAAAAAAATGTTTACGGGCGAGCTCCTCCTCAATCTAGAGGGGGTGGGTATGACGTTGCTGAGTCACTTTCTAACTTTACTGTGCAAAGTAGACTAAGTATTGCTAATCTAGTTGAAGATCCAAAATTCATGGGGCCCAACTCAAAAAGCGTCTTGGACATCACGCTCCACACAATTGGCAAGACCCTGTTACGGATTGGATAGTACTCGATATTCCCTCATTCTCTGATCATAGGTATATTAGCATTAAGGAAACTTTCTACCCTACGCTCCAACGGACGTCTATAGGATCTCTTTCACACCAGTGCGTATAAGGCGCACACCCAAACCATCCTGGCGGAACAAAGCGTTGTACAAAAGAAAATCCAGGAAGGATTATTGTGGCAATATCGAAAGGTCGGGTGAGACGGCTGCACTAAGGAATATGCTAGCAAAGCATCCTATAAGAATGCCGAGTCTCATCCGTAAAGATAACAACAAATGGACATCTAGCTGTCAGGAATCGCTTGAGGCGTTTGATAATCAGCACTTTTCTGGCTGCAAAAATAAAAGTAATCTCGGACCTCCAAGAACCGCGATGGAAAGACTACCACGGGACTTGATTACAACGGAAGGGATACAATGAGCAACAAACTCATTTACCCCTTACAAGTCACCAGGGCTTGATGGCATATTCCCAGCCATGCTGCAAAAGGCTCTGCACCTGGTAACACCCTGGTAGGGAAATATACAACGGATGCTTGATGTATAACTTTGTTCCGGTGAGCTGAAGAGAAGCTAGAGTTGTGTTTATACCGAAGGCAGGTCAATCATCTCTAATGAAAGGAATACCGACCAATTAGTTTAACGTCATTTCTCCTAAAAGCACTTGAAAGAATAATTTGGCCGACATGAGTAACTCTATATGTCCGGATGGAATGTCAAAGGCACAGCATGTATTCACCAAAGGCAGGTCTACGGAGACAGCACTTTATTCACAAATTGCAATTGTTGAAAAGAATCTGAAGCCATCTTAGACGATATTAGAACTGCAAACATTAATGATGCGGCTTATCTGTGGATTCGAAGCCTATTGAGCGGTAGAAGGATAAGGGCAGAGTGGAACGACGCCGCATTGTTTAGGCAGACGTGCAGAAGGACTCCATTAGGAGGGGTTCCTTCTCAACTCCTTTGGTCGTCCGTTGTCAACAAAATTCTGGAAAAGTTTGACGGTAAAGCTCCAAAGCTGGTGGCATATACTGATGGTATAGCCATATTTATAACGGGGAAATGCCTATCTAATGACCGACACCGTAAAAATCATATACATTTGGGCGCACAAGCCTAAGCGTCAACGCGGAAAGAACGGACTTGATACTTTTCAGCAGAAGATACAAGATCCCGTCATGCAGAACATCAAAACTGGACAGTAGGGTACTGACTCTAAAAAGCCACACAAAATACTTAGGGTTAATTGTAGACAGAACGCAAAAACGCGCCGGGAGTCCTTGGTATGAGGGACTAGAACAGGTCGCAGAATTGGGGACACTTTCGCTCTTAGGATTTGCTAAGAGCATCTCTCTGTTCAATGATTTATACTACAGCTTTTAACCAGATATCTATCTGGCTCATCAAAGGACCTTGCAGGTCTATGTGTGGCCCTTACGGTATTTCGATACGGAAATATTTAGGTGCATTTCTTGTATATGGCGTTCAGAGCCAAACGAAATTCTGTGGACTAGGAAAATTAAATTACAGAATACTTTGGCGGAAACAAATTGATGTACATTTATAAGAATACATTTGATATAATGAATTTCGAATGCAACAAACAGAGAGTCGCATTTCAACTTTTCATTCTTCGTAGGAATCATTAAAAAATTGATTCTCTAATATTGATTCATTGTCATCTGCGTTAAAAGTATCCGTAGTGCATTGTGATATTAAAATAAGAGCATACAAAGAAGTGACTAGGTATAGGAGATATTAAGTCTAGCTAAAACTAGCTTACGACACGACGTGTCATTTCCGGGGATTAAAGCTGTATGAGCTGTTCCCTGGAGTTTTGCATGTGGAGCCGTACTCCAGTTATTGCTATGGCATGTCTGGCGGCTTGCAAAAAACGCTAGGTGTATGATCCCTGAAACAAAAACGGAACATGGAGATCCATAAAAGAGATGCATCCGGCTGGGATAGCAGCCCAAAGTCAGTGGGAGAGTTATTCGTTACCACCGGCGGCCACGGTGCATTTGGGAACTCTATGCACCTCAGCTGGCATTTGGACCACGCCCCAGTACTTCAAAAGCTACTACTAAGAGCGTGAGGTCTGAAGTCTTTAGAATCTCGGGCCACATCAAAACTCAACAAGCGGTTGGCAGTGTCCTGGTAGACTCGGACCACAAACCGTCGCCGGTGTCATCCTCGGAGGCAAAGTTCACATAATGTGAATGTCCCTCCAGCAAGTGTAAATAAGATATTCACATGCGGACAGAACAAACGAGCAAACCAAACATCTCTATAAAAATGGACTTTGAACAAGACGCGTCATCATTTGATGGGCCTGGTTGGCTGAAGAAGGTCAATATCATGAAGTGGGAACAATATCCGTTACTGACTTAGGTTAAGGAAGTACTAAAGACGCTCCAAGTTATTTGGGACGGTGCACTCCACTCCAAATGGTGAATCGAAGATGGTATCCCATCTTTTTCCAACAATAATGTTTTCATCCGTCGACTGGACAGTGTTTGGAGTTACGAAGTCGACGAGTGCTTGGTGGCTGAATATATATTCTACGCATGGTTCGGGAAAGTGGCGTGGGCGTAGTGTATATTTTCTGAAAAAATACCCTATTAACGAAAACACCAACATATTTGAGACGGCAGAGATGGAATATGAACTCGAGTTTGATTATATCCTAGAAGCCTCCCTCAATCGGTCCGAAGAGACAGGGATAGGAGAGCTGACGACTACAGTCAACTCGACAAGGAGCTTGAAGTGGAAGCTGATAAATCTACAACACAAAAAATCTTCTTCGGTCGACCTCCAAAATTTAGAGGGTGACGGGTATGATGTGTTTCTAATCCAGGAACCATGTAGCATCGGTTAACGTGGCAATAAGAGTGAATGCGTGTAATTTCCTAAATTTGTCCTAAGCACGACCAACAAGTTAAAAATGGCTGTATTAGTCTAACCTCTATAAAAGTAATCAAACTGTTGTGCCGATGTGTCATTATATATGTGTCAGGAAGAGCTCCTAACCTTTGGAAGAAGCATCTAAGAGAGGAAAACAGACGGCTATCATTGGCCCGAAAGTGAGTCACTTTATTATTCAAAATGGTCTAACCATTGCTAGTCGGGGCGAGGAGTCAACATTTATGAGGCCCTAACTGAAAAACGTATCGGACATCAAGCGCCACAAAAGGAGCAAAACTCTAAATAAATATTGGAGAGTATTCGATATACCCTCGATCTCTTATCATAGGTACATTCGTTTTGAGGCAACTTTCTCCCCTAAAAAGCTGAGCAAAACAACAAAAAATTAAAGAGAAATATGGGAAGAGGTCAATCTATTGATCGATTGTCTAAATCAGGTATACATGATATCTTCCATACTAGTGCGGGCAAATCGCAGAAGCATACCTCCCGTGCTCTTTGGATGGTGGACAGCCAGGGGTAACCAGCTCTCTCAACACGGATCCTCACTGATACCTGGTCGACTCAGTGGATATTGTCACATTACCATGTTACGAGCGGCTATGATACGGATGAACTACTAACCACAAACACTAGTGGGAACATATTGACAACAAATTAACAAAACTAGTGGAAGAGAAAGTCTAAAAAATTGGCGAAAGCACGGGATCCACATGGGCAAACACCTGGAGTAAGAGTAAGCTGCCGCTACCGGTGTCGCAATAGGATACACAACTACGCCAACGGCATCCATAAGTACTGGTCTGGCCTAAACAGACACAGCATTGATACAGGAGGCACAGCCTCTCTTCTACCATTTGGGGACATCCGCAAGACGACGAGCTTAAGCGACGCTGAAGCGAAGTAGTACGTGGGGTTCCGAAAGGAGAGGGTGGAGTAATATCTCCCCTGATGTGGTACCTTGTGATGGACGAACTTCTCTGGGAACTAACCAACTACGCTGGCGATATAGTCATAAAATGCAGTGGCAAATTCGAGAGCATACTCTGTGATCTACTTCAATGCGATTTAAGGGTTACTGGTGATTGGTGTAACAGGATGGGCCTTAGAATAAACCCAAGTAAAACTACTGTTGCCCCTTTCAAGACGAAATACAAACCCAAAAATAACTTTTAAATTAAATGGAGTGGAGATTACTGTGCAATTCGAAATAAAGTTTTTAGGTATCATACTAGATAGAAAACTATTATGGGGGTCTCACATCAATGAGACAATCAGCAAAAGGAAAAGATCTCTCATGATATGCAGATCAATTGCGGGGAAAAATTGGAGACGCAATCCCAAGACCCTGCGGTGGATGTACAGCATGATAGTGTTCCCAATGATCACTTATGGAGCAGTTCTCTGGGCTAAGAAATCAAGACAACTAAACAGGCACTAGGTAAGGTACAAAGGCTTGCTGGCGCAATGAGAACTTGTCCTACAGCCGCCCATTACGTAATATTGGAACTTACATCCCTACACATATTTGTGTGAACACAAGAGACTAGGGCGCTGTGCAAAATGACAAGGATCGGACATGGAGAAGTCGCAGCGACACCTACAGGTTAGATCAGTCAACGATCAGCTGGTATGCCGCCCTGTACTATATATTTGAACTTACATCCCTACACATATTTGTGGGGACACAAGATACTAGGGCGATGTGCAGAATTACGATAATCGGACATGGAGCGGTCCCAGCGACACCTACAGAGTAGATCAGCCTATGATCACCTGGTATACCGTCACGTCTCTCATAGAGGGAGGTTCTGGCGTGGGGGTATTTGGTAAAAAAAAAATCTCTAGGCAAGCATGCTAGCATCTTCCAGGTGGAAATTCACTGAATTTATGTGCACAATTCTATATTGAAAAAGAAACTTGCCATCCTATCAGTTAGCCAACCGGCCATTTACCTCTTATCAGGTAAACTCAAAGCTGGTATGTGAGTGCAGCATAAAACTAAATTCTCTTGGTTCACACAACAAGGTTACTATCCTATGCGTTGCAAGACATACTGGCATGGAAAGGAATGAGATTGCCGAAGAACTTGCAAGGAAGGGGCTGCAAGACCCTTTTTGGCCAGAAACCTTCTGTAGTGTAGGAAAGGCCAGCTATTCAACCAACTTATGATTGTTGAGGTACACCTTTGACAGAAGGACTGGGTTGACATACGAGACCTAAAGTTAGCGAAGACTCTGTTAGGGACATGACACCTGAAAAGATTCGAATCATTCATCAAAATCTCTAGGAATAATCTTAGGATGATAACACGCCTACTCACAGGACAGTGTGAATTGAGCTCACATATGGGGAGCATGGGGGTCAGGAGAGAAGCGAGGGTTATGTTTTTACCGAAGGCAGGTAAAGGCAACCATTTCTACTCAAAATATCACTGACCATATACACTAGTGTACAAAATAAAAATTTGTTCATGTACATCTGATGAGAGGTGACTTTTCTTATGTATTTTCATCTGCTGAAATCAAAAATCAAGGTTAAATTTTTTTTCATGAAATAGTTTTTGAGATATTGTAATTTTTGTATTTTTCGACATTTTTTCACGTGACAAATCATATCTCGAGCTAGAAATGACAAAGCTATAAGCAATTGAGTGAATAAATCCACTCAATATTTTCCAAAATGCCTAAAAGAAAACGAGAATTTAAGTGCGTAAACAATCCAAATAACCATTCCTCCTAAAAATATTCGTAAAAATAATATTGTATAAAATACTGTGGCACCGAATCACTAAAAGAGACGTGCAGTGGGACTCCTCAAGGAGGGGTTCTATCTCCACTTCTTTGGCTTTTCGTTGTCAACAAAATTTTAACAAAATATGACCGTAAAGCTCCAAAGCTGGTAAACTTTGCTGATTACCATAGATATAACAAGAAATTTCTTGTAGACTCTCAGCGACCTTATGACCGATCCCCTAAAATTTATAATTAATTCGTCGACAAAAGCGGACTTAATCTCTCCGATTCTTCGATCATAGTTATATTGTCATAGGGATGGTTTCATTTTTAAAATTCTATAAGGGCGTTTAAATTTTAAAAGAATTGCACCGCAAAGAACTTTGGAATATGTGTTGTCAACACGGCGGGCTAGTGTAACGTAACTTAACCTCGGTTTTGGGTGAGCAAAAAGCAGCTGCTAGAGAATAGCTGCACGCCACATGTATTTGTAGATATATATAGCTAAATGCATGTAAAGCGTAAACTGATTCCTCAAACTATGCTGGGTAAGCAGACACCAAAAATGTCTAAACCAAATACTACCAACAACCAACATCCAAGCCGTATTATAAAATTCAACGATCAATCACACTCATAAGCCTCCTCCTATACGACATGGCTAATGTGTGAAATGAATTTCCATATAATTCAAAGTAAAAAATAATGAAAATTTTGATTTTTTTTTCTTTTTACTAATTCATATTTATTGTAACAACTTATAAAGAGAACTAGACAACAATGTATCATCCTCCTTACCGCTGTAGGGAGATTTTAGTGAACACTTATTATTTTGAAAAAAATAAAGTTCGGTACAGAAATAAGATGATGATAAGTAAGACGTGGGTATTGTTTGTAGAAGTTTGCTTCCTAGTATATTGGGGTGAGTCATTAATTTTATTTGATACTTCTTTTTTATTTCTGAGTGTACCATAGCTATAAAGGGCAAACCCAAATCTTAATGGATGTTTTTGTTTCTTACATACCACTGTGCACCAGTGATCGTCCGTAGTATATTTGATTGAGTCCTTTGCAACAGTTCGGTGTTTGATGTTTTGGCTTCGCCCCACAGCTGAACTCCATATATCCAGATGAGTACTATATAAGAGGACTTTGCATTCAAGGCTTAGTTTTGAATTTGGATTTAAAAGCCAGTTAAGACTTGCAGCTTTTTATTTTATATGCGCTCTTTTGTTTTCAATATAAGTTCGCCAGGTAAGGCGTCTGTCATGGTGAAAATCTAGATATTACACTACTGTCTGCTGTGGAATAGTTTTGTTGTTAAGTGCGATAGCAGGGCACGTGTTTTTGTTGAGTGTAAATATTATATGTGTGCTTTTTGTTCATTTACTTTTGATTTGTGACACTAGTCGGTGAGCGTGTTCAATATTACCATTATTTTTCGAAAGCCAAACTGGTGGTGAGTTATTACTTTGTGCTGTACCAGATACGTGGTTAATTTTGGTAGCAATAGCTTCTCAAATTTTGTGGATTCTAGGCGATTAAGGTGTGAGATGTAGGCCTGTATACCTCCTCTTCGCACAGTTCGTGTCGCAGTTTGTTTTTGGCTGTAGTGAATTATTGCTTTAGCGCTAGCGACCTATGTTCTTGCCACAATCGTCTGAACCATCTCATTGCCTTTATCAGTATTTCAATTTCGAATAGGTTGAGCACATTCATTTGCGTGATATTTGCTCGTTTGGGGTGTTGCGTGGATTGCTGCTGATACAAGCATATACTCGTAGATGAATTTTTGGACTGCGGAATCTAATTCATTCGGATTTTTAAGACTACATTTATCAGGAAGGTCGCTGCTAATATATTTTCGGAATTTTAGCCAGTTTGTTTTCTTTGTTGCTAAGCGAAATGTTTAGCTTATGACTCAATTTTATTAATCTGATTCGTTTGGGCACAATATGTGAGTGTGAGTAGCGTTATAATTTCCAGCTGCTATAAATTTTTCTCCTAACGAGTTGAAAAAATGTTTAAACTGAGCCGTTCTGACAGTGTATCTAGATGGGCAATATACAGATGACGCCGTTATATTGACATCCCAACATTGCAGGCAATGGAGGACCTTGTTGTAGTCTTCAAGTGAGTGGTGTTCAATTCAATCTTTAATGAGAATGCCTGTCTCTCCACGAAGTTCGCCATCCGGATATAACGTTTTATAAAACTTATAATCCTTTATTTTAAAATTGTTTTTTAGAGTAAGGTGAGTTTCAGAAATTAGTAGTATATCTGTTATGTTATTGAAGAGGAAATTTTGGATTTCGAGTTGGTGTTGTTTAATACCGTTCGCGTTCCAATGACAAATTTTTAGCGTATACATTTGTTTGTAAGTATAGATTTCATGAGTTGGTTTTGACTATTTATTAGCTCTTGCATCATTGCTTGCATTGAAGACATAAATTATGCCATGCATTGCGTTAAGGTTAAGAGCACTGCCTCAAAATTTTGTGGTTTTTGCGGTTGTTTATTGATTTCTAAATTAGATTTCAGTGCATTAGAATAACTCAAAATAGATGGACCATGGTTAGGTGTTGAGGAGCGACGTTAATAACCTCTATCCTTCTGTTGGCCTATTTTATACTTCAGCTCAGCATGCACTGTATGATATAGTTAGCTGTATGACTTCCCCCACAATTGTTGCATTTTTTAGTATTTCCATTATTTTTGTTGGTTGTAAGAGGAAGGGTGGAAGTCTCCCCAACCAAAGCAAATGGGGCGTTGGATGCAATATGATTTGGTATGACCAAACTCCCGGCAGTTTTTGCATTATACAGGACCGTTGCGTTTGTGGAGTTCTTCAACTGAAATTCGGCGGTGCATAAGATATCGCATATTATAGATTGGATGAACTGTATTCTTTTTGCAGATTTTTTCTGATTCTGATTCGAGATCTACTCGAAACATTGTTTATGGGGTATTGTTCTTGTTTTTATATAGTAGATGGATTTTGGGATGAAACCGGCTTCGATTAATGCTTCCTTAATCTGAGTTTTATCTACATCTGATTTTAATGCGACAATTAATGCGACACTTAATTAATAAAACTCTCGCAGCTGTTCTTAGTTTAGAGTTTATATTTGTGTCTTTATGTTTTTACTATTGCTAATGCTTATTTACTCGAAAATTTTACTGCCACATAACATTTTATTTATTTTTATTTTTACTTTATAGAGTCGCTGTCTTGCACTTGGGGATATGTTGATTGCCAGATTTGGTTTTCACCTTAAAATTTAATTTTTTTACAATTTCACAAATTTTTTTGTTAATTATCCTGCGCATCGACCTATAAGAAATGTATGGATTACTGGGTAAATCGTTGGCATAAGTGTTTTGAAGAAGCCTACTTTGAAGGCGTTACAATACATTTTGATAGTTTAATGAATATTTTGTATTTTATTAACCAATTCAGTCTCAATAAGAATGTACAATGCTGGTGCCAAAAAGTTCAGAAACTGTGGCATTCACCTCACTGCGACTTACCTCGGATACCCAGTCCACAAACACGTTAAAAACATACCTTTGCAATGCCATATATGCAGCCAACTTTCTGACCACAGACCAGGTCATCGAAAATTCTAATACTTCGTCTGTTGGCAAGTATGTATAGTAAATACCAACTTTAACACAAATCCAACCAGAAACATCATTGCGACAACAAAAAATCAAATGAGCGAAATATTTATTTATAAAAGGCAAAATTTCTCTTCCATTTGTCACTGCAATGCTAATGGCATCCACTAGCATAAATTAGAACTATAAAATTGTTTAACCCGCCTATAAAATATATGTAACTACGCTTCTCAAGGCTATAGATAAGAAAGCCTAGAAGCCACTACTATTGGAATTGAATTCCTTGTGGAGAATACCAGCCTAAATACGATGTTCTGCTCCTCAAGGTATTCAGTTTGAATTTTTTAAAACGTTGTGGAAGAAATTCTTAGCAGCAAGTGCTTTAATAAGAAGCACACCTTCTGTGGGTCGCGGCTGATTAATCCGAAAGGGAAACAATTATTTTCTGCTCTTATGAAACATCGTAATAAACTAGAGTTTGTGCCCTCTGGCCGAACAACATACTGGCCTACAGATCCCCGGAATTTACAAGATCTTATTGACTTTGGGATAACAAGGTATTAAAATAAATATGGTTTAGCGGTGCAACGCTTAGACTTATCTCTTGATCATTCGCCGGTGATGATTAAATTGTTTCCAAAGCTCAAGTTTACGGAGCTCCGCACTTATAAAAAAAAATTGGGTAAGGTATCGCAAATATATGAGTAGTCATATAAATATTACAACATGTCTAAAATGCAAAAACGATATCGAAGTAACGCTTCAAAACAAGCATTTCACCTGTTTTGTGTTGTCAAAGCATCCCAGTTTAAGTCCTCAGATCCTTTTCTACCTAAATGTTCCTTGTCTAAAGAAAGGAAGTAGTTGAAAGTATCATGTTTTTCCATTATATTTTCCGCTTTGTGGATGAAATTGAGAATGTCCATAACAGGAGCAATTTTTATTTCCTCCAGACTTCCAACTGGTCGCGTTGAAATAAGTGCATTCCAGCCTTTGCCAACTCAATCAAGTTGCACAGTAGGTATTCTGTAGTTGCATATTCTTGTAGGCAGAGCCGAGGCTCCGTGTCGTCAATAAGATTGAATTTAGTGAGGTGATATTTCAGGTAGTAGTGCCCCTTCGCATATATTGTGCTATTTCTTGTTGTAGGTAAATGGCCTTACAGTCTGTTCGCTTGGCGAATTCCTTATGTTCCTTCCAGCTGGTATATTCTGAGAATATGATCTTAGTTGTCTACCCTCGATTTAGCCAACGCCAGTTGACTACAGTATATCTTGCCGTGGAACAAGCCAGCAATTTCGTTGCCATCAGTCCCGGAATGACCCGCGACCCAGCAAAGTGTAACCTTATTTGTTACAACTAAAATTTCTAAGCTATTGATGCTATCTTCCGCCAGTTTCGATTCCAAAGAATATGAATCAACTGATTGTAATGCAGCTTTGACTATCTGAATATATAGCTATATACGCGTTCTAGATGCCACTTTCATGTCTATCCCTGCGCAGATTGAAATTGCTTACAATCATCCGGTGTTGGTAACAAATTTGGATAGGTCTTTAGAAAAGGATTTCCAAAATATATGAGTCTCAAACGAGCAAGGGCTGGACACTCACAAAAAAAGTGTGCGACTGTTTTTTTTCCTTTGTGTCTTTACAGCTCCTGCAATGAGCATAGAACGGAATGCCCATTTTTTCAGCGTGTGTGCCGATAGACTAATGACTCGTGCAGGTAGATATAAGGTTGCTAATTGTGTATCTTGGATTATTGAGAAGATGGCTAGTTCTTTTTGCACTGTAATCAGGCCACATCATTCTCGAAATGGCACACATAGCAGTGTTTCTCTACCTCTCGCGAGTCTTGCGTAGAAAGAGATTGTAAATATTTCCCTTAACAACAGTTAGGGGGATGCCCACGTCCATATAGGAAGAAACTTGATCGGTTTCCGATGAGCCTCTACGTGTTAGCTCATCACCCCTTTCTATATCTGGTGGCAGTTGCTACCATGCTACATGCTACTGTGAACATACAGGGCATCCCCCAGTTACCGGATTCCCTAAGTCTTAGTGCATTTTGTGCGGAAACACAATAAGTATGAAGATCAACAGGTGAGGAGGTTTAGAATCGTATCGAAAGCAACCCCGGAACAAGTGCGACAGGCTCCTATAATACCAATGCATGCAGTGCGCTGGATTCTTTGTAATTTCATGAGATTGAATCCCTTCCTGAACCAAACCACAGAGCCGTATGTTAAGATCGGCCGCACCACCATATTGTACATCCAGAGAGAGAGAGGTCCAAGACCACATTTTATGCCACACATCGATGTGCAAGCATAGAAAGCCACACAGGCCGATGCACGCTTTGCACTAATTTTGGAGTCCAATATGACACCAATATATTTTACCCAGGATGATAGTGAAATTCGCTGATCATATATATATATATATATATATATATATATATATATATATATATATATATATATATATATATATATATATATATATTTATATATATATACATATATATATATATATATATATATATATATATATATATATATATATACGATTTTATATATATATATATATATATATATATACGAGTATATATATATATATATATATATATATAAATATATACGAGTATATATATGATCGTATAAATATATATATATTGTTTGAAGAATGGAGGTTTGTATTTTTTTGTGAAGAGCAACAGATCCGTTTTATCGGAATTAAGCTCCAGGCCACATCTGTTAGCCCATCTACGAAGCTTGACCAAAGCACACTTCATGATGTCACTCATCACTGTCGGGAAGTGTCCGGAGACCAGGACCACTACGTCGTCAGCATACGCGACCACTTTGATTCCTTCGGAGTAAGGCTTGACGGGAATTTAATTGAAAGTTACTAGTCACAACAGAGGTGACTAGTAACCTTGGGTTTACTTCTGCACACATTTTCCGTAACTCTAGCACTACCTAATGTAGCTATGATTTGTCGGGCTTTTAGCAGAGATGAGATTCAATTACAATTCGGTACTTCCACCCATACTGTGTCAAGAGCAGCTTTGATAGCTTCAGTCCTTACGTTATTAAAAGCCCCTTTGATGTCTACGAAAGCAGCCAGAGTGAATTACTTAGAGTGAAGGGATTTTTCTAACACTGGCACCACATCATACAGTGCAGTCTCTATAGATCTCGCCCTTAGCTACGCATGTTGTGCCATTGACAGTGGATGCTCCTCAAAAAGATCTCGTATGAGATGATCGACGACTCTCTCAAGGAATTTTAGAAAGAATCAAGTAAGGCTAATCGGTCTGAAATCTTTGTCGAATTCATAACCCCTTTTTCCCACCTTCGGAATGAAAACAACCTGGGTTTTTCTGTACATATTTGGTATATAATTTACAGAAATACTCGCAGTGAAAATCTCCCTTAATTCAGATATTATGGATCCCTGTGTCTTTTACACCATTGTAGGCATGATACCGTCTGGACCCGGGAATTTGTATGGTGAAAAACTATTCAATGCCCAGACGACCTTATCCACACACAGAATTTTCCCAAGCAATGCACCTGGTACTTGTTCTCGACACGCATACGTGCTACTTTGCTGTAAATCATAGAATCAAGAAAATACACATGTTCAGGGGATGTTCAAGGACACCATAATTTCACTGAGTTTCTTCCCTTGGAACTTACCAAT
Source organism: Clusia tigrina (assembly GCA_920105625.2). Taxonomy (NCBI): domain Eukaryota; kingdom Metazoa; phylum Arthropoda; class Insecta; order Diptera; family Clusiidae; genus Clusia; species Clusia tigrina. The sequence continues at coordinate 106,670,931 of OV050030.1, read as the reverse complement.
AATTTTGGTACCAAAAAAGGGGGTACTCAGTATCAGAAGAAGTGGAGAATGGTGGTTGATTTTAGGAGGTTGAACGACGCCACTATCAAGTAGGTGTTCCCGATACCAAGGATAGGAGAGATTCTCGATTAGTTGAGAGACAGTAGATATTTCTCTGCTCTTGATTTAGGAAGTGGCTACCATCAGGTTGTGGTGAATTCCCAATATAAACAGAAAACCGCGTTTAGTACTGTTTTGGGCACTATGAGGTCAATAGGATCCCGTTTGGGTTGACAGAAGCTCCTGCTGACTTTGGGACGAAGTAGCAGCATTGGCAATACTTGTGCTATGTGCTCCAGAAATTACGATACCACAATTTGAAATTGTACACTGAGAAGCGTACATTTTTGCGAAGGGGTGATTTAGTTGAGCCATCGTTATTTAGAGATAGGAGCATTGCCAGACCCCAGAAAGTGGCGTACGTAAAGAATTTGGCAATTCCAAAAACTAGAAAGGAAGTGAAAGTATTTTTGAGGTTAAAGAACGACTATAGGAAAATGTAAGAAGGCCTAGCCGGAATTGATTTGCCGATAAATAATTTGCAATTGTGTGAAGCAAAGTTTGTAAACGACAACAAGCTTCCAGAAGACATTTTCGAGAATAAATGCGATAATAAGCTCACCGCCGATTTTGACGTAGCTCAATTTCGAACAAAGTTTTTGTTTAACTAGGGCGCTTAGCGATACGGAGAAGAGATACAAGACGTAGTTTTGGCCTAGAAAAGTTTCAGGACATCCATTTAAAATCTAGCCAAACTTCCAAGTTGGCGTGGTTCAGACATAAGTTGTCTGAGTATGATTTTGAGATCATATACAAGCCCGGAAAGAAGAATCTGAATTCAGTTGCAGTTAGCAGAGTACCACAAAAGCAAAAAAAAGTACTCCACACTAGAGCAAAGGCAAGAACCAACAAGGAGAAGGCTAATGGTAGACGGTCAGGAAATGACATAGATGCGGCAGAAGTAAAAGTAGCAGAGCCAGCCAATAGGGTACAATAGCGAGGGGACGAATAGTGAACATCCTTTTTGGGATGTTGAAAGGATACATAGAGATATGTCAAGAATTGTCCGAAGTAACAGGTCAACCAGATCAAACTACAGAAAATTCCAATAGTTTTAACCAACACACCGAAACAACAATTTGAGAATGTCTACATGGACATCGTCAAAATGAATTTCGAAAGTAAATGGCATGTGTAGAAATTCCTGACGCTGAGACGAATACCATAGCTAATGCATAATTTGACGAAATTATAGCGCAGTACAACATACCGCAAATATTGATGACCGATAATGGTTTACATATTACTCCATATCATCGGCTAATGGTTCGTTAGAACGGAGTCGGTGATATCTAGCCAAGTTCTTGCATAGTTTCACCAAGGAAGACGTCTCCAACTGGGACCTGGGCTAACTACGGCGATGCATTTGGACAACAAAATGTTTCACGTGCATACGAGATATAAACGGTTTCAAAAATTGTACGGGGTTGGCTTTAACATACCAGCCAATATAAACGGAAATGTGTACAATGCAGATGATCCTAATAAACTGCACAATTATCAACTATAGCGAGCACACGAGTTGGCTAGAGAAGCCTACAACAAGGTGCTAAGCCCAGATATTTTTCATGTGGCTACGGACGACAGCCTGGAGGAAGTGGTGGAGGCAAACAATCTGCTGGAAGGCCTCAAGCTATCAGAAATGGCTACAGCAGGCCAATCAGGATCGAAAATGGAGTTTACTGAAGGTAAGATACCCCCCGGCGGCAAGAAGAATATTGAAGGTAGCTCAGATTAACATCCAGCACTCCAAATTAGCCACGCACAACCTCCTTGTCCTCAGACAGGAGGTCATCGACATCTGCCTTATCCTAGAGCCATGGGTGAGGCAGTCCCAAGTTATGGGTCTGAGGGCCGCACTAAGAGTATATAACGTGTTCTATCGCCATGGGGAGAGTACCCCGAGGGCATGAATTTTACGCAAAAATACGCCAAATGTTTTCCTTTCACCAAACTACAGCTCGCTTTAGGTCACAGAGGTCAAGGAAGAACCGCTGGGCTGTCTTCTGGTCGCCTCGATATATATGGCCCATGATCGTCAAAGCGCCACCGGAGGAGGTGCGGCGTCTCATTGCCTCAATGAATATAAAAAGGAAGCTGTTTTAGTAGGCTGTGATGCCACCGCGCGGCACATGTTTTGGGGTAGCAAGACGACAAATGAACGAGGTGAGTCTCTTTTCGATTTTATTATAAATAACAACCTGAGTGTATGAAATAGTTTCCCCGGCTTGGGAAGAAGTTCTTAATATCACTCTGGGAACACCTTCGGGTGGATATCTGGGCTGCATCTCGGCGAAAACTTCTGTCAGACCACCGAGTTACCCTTTTCAGCATTGAGTTTGGGCTGGAAATGGTTTTACCCAGCAGAAATCCAAAAAGAACGACCAGGGGTCTTTCCAACAGGGTGGTCAAAAAAAGATTTGATGGGAACACTTCACCATTTCTTCTGCAATGATGCTCGACAACCGAGTAGATTGCTTGGAGGAAACGTTTCAAATTGCTTTTAGGGTATCGTATCCAGTCTCACGTAACAAAAAGACCTTCTCTCCGTGGTGGGATGGGAATCTTAGAGTTTTGAGATCAAGACATACAAAAAAAAATACTACGGGAACCGAGACGCAAATATTGGCCACACTACTGGGAATCTATTGAGTTACTGAGGGACTCTGCCAGGCTCAGAAAAATTCTTGCCAAGGACCACTACAACAGAACCTTTGTAAAACGTACTGATGGAGTGTGGGCAGAATCAGCGACGGAAGCATTGAAGATTCTTGTGGATACACATCTTCCAGAATGCATTGATGATTCAAAGCAAAGTAGCACGTATGTGTGTCAGGTGTACCAGGTGCATTGCTTGGGAAAATTCTGTGTGTGGACAAGGTCGTCTGGGCATTGAATAGTTTTTCACCATACAAATTCCCGGGTCCAGACGGTATCATGCCTATAATGGTGTAAAAGACACAGGGATCCATAATATCTGAATTAAGGGAGATTTTCACTGCGTGTATTTCTGTCAATTTTTTACCAAATAGGTACAGAAAAACCCATGTTGTTTTCATTCCGAAGGTGGGAAAAAGGGGTTATGAATTCGACAAAGATTTCAGACCGATTAGCCTTACTTGATTCTTTCTAAAATTCCTTGAGAGAGTCGTCGATCATCTCATACGAGAACTTTTTGAGGAGCATCTACTGTCAATGGCACAACATGCGTAGCTAAGAGCGAGATGGTAGAAAAATTCCTTCACTCTAAGTAATTCACTCTGGCTGCTTTCGTAGACATCAAAGGGGCTTTTAATAACGTAAGGACTGAAGCTATCAAACCTGTTCTTGACACAGTAGGGATGGAAATACTGAATTGTCATCTCTGCTAAAAGCCAGACAAATCATAGCTAAATTAGGTAGTGCTAGAGTTAAGGAGCCTGTCGCACTTGTTCCGGGTTTGCTTTCGAAACGATTCTAAACCTCCTCACCTATTGAACTTCATACTTATTGTGTTTCCGCACAAAGTGCATTTAGACTTAGGGAATCCGGTAACTGGGGGATGCCCTGTATGGTCACAGTAGCATATAGCATGGTAGCAACTGCCACCAGATATAGAAAGGGGTGATGAGCTAACATGTAGAGGCTCATCGGAAACCGATCAAGTTTATTCCTATATGGACGTGGGCATCCCCCTAACTGTTGTTAAGGGAAATATTTACAATCTCTTTCTACGCAAGACTCGCGAGAGGTAGAGAAACACTGCTATGTGTGCCATTTCGAGAATGATGTGGCCTGATTACAGTGCAAAAAGAACTAGCCATCTTCTCAATAATCCAAGATACACAATTAGCAACCTTATATCTACCTGCACGAGTCATTAGTCTATCGGCATACCCGCTGAAAAAATGGGCATTCCGTTCTATGCTCATTGCAGGGGCTGTAAAGACAAAGATTTCAGACCGATTAGCCTTACTTGATTCTTTCTAAAATTCCTTGAGAGAGTCGTCGATCATCTCATACGAGATCTTTTTGAGGAGCATCCACTGTCAATGGCACAACATGCGTAGCTAAGGGCGAGATCTATAGAGACTGCACTGTATGATGTGGTGCCAGTGTTAGAAAAATCCCTTCACTCTAAGTAATTCACTCTGGCTGCTTTCGTAGACATCAAAGGGGCTTTTAATAACGTAAGGACTGAAGCTATCAAAGCTGCTCTTGACACAGTATGGGTGGAAGTACCGAATTGTAATTGAATCTCATCTCTGCTAAAAGCCCGACAAATCATAGCTACATTAGGTAGTGCTAGAGTTACGGAAAATGTGTGCAGAAGTAAACCCAAGGTTACTAGTCACCTCTGTTGTGACTAGTAACTTTCAATTAAATTCCCGTCAAGCCTTACTCCGAAGGAATCAAAGTGGTCGCGTATGCTGACGACGTAGTGGTCCTGGTCTCCGGACACTTCCCGACAGTGATGAGTGACATCATGAAGTGTGCTTTGGTCAAGCTTCGTAGATGGGCTAACAGATGTGGCCTGGAGCTTAATTCCGATAAAACGGATCTGTTGCTCTTCACAAAAAAATACAAACCTCCATTCTTCAAACAATATATATATATTTATACGATCATATATATACTCGTATATATTTATATATATATATATATATATATATATACTCGTATATATATATATATATATATATATAAAATCGTATATATATATATATATATATATATATATATATATATATATATATATATATATGTATATATATATAAATATATATATATATATATATATATATATATATATATATATATATATATATATATATATATATATATATATAATATATATATATATATATATATATATATATATATATATATATATATATATATATATATATATATATATATATGATCAGCGAATTTCACTATCATCCTGGGTAAAATATATTGGTGTCATATTGGACTCCAAAATTAGTGCAAAGCGTGCATCGGCCTGTGTGGCTTTCTATGCTTGCACATCGATGTGTGGCATAAAATGTGGTCTTGGACCTCTCTCTCTCTGGATGTACAATATGGTGGTGCGGCCGATCTTAACATACGGCTCTGTGGTTTGGTTCAGGAAGGGATTCAATCTCATGAAATTACAAAGAATCCAGCGCACTGCATGCATTGGTATTATAGGAGCCTGTCGCACTTGTTCCGGGGTTGCTTTCGATACGATTCTAAACCTCCTCACCTGTTGATCTTCATACTTATTGTGTTTCCGCACAAAATGCACTAAGACTTAGGGAATCCGGTAACTGGGGGATGCCCTGTATGTTCACAGTAGCATGTAGCATGGTAGCAACTGCCACCAGATATAGAAAGGGGTGATGAGCTAACACGTAGAGGCTCATCGGAAACCGATCAAGTTTCTTCCTATATGGACGTGGGCATCCCCCTAACTGTTGTTAAGGGAAATATTTACAATCTCTTTCTACGCAAGACTCGCGAGAGGTAGAGAAACACTGCTATGTGTGCCATTTCGAGAATGATGTGGCCTGATTACAGTGCAAAAAGAACTAGCCATCTTCTCAATAATCCAAGATACACAATTAGCAACCTTATATCTACCTGCACGAGTCATTAGTCTATCGGCACACACGCTGAAAAAATGGGCATTCCGTTCTATGCTCATTGCAGGAGCTGTAAAGACACAAAGGAAAAAAAACAGTCGCACACTTTTTTTGTGAGTGTCCAGCCCTTGCTCGTTTGAGACTCATATATTTTGGAAATCCTTTTCTAAAGACCTATCCAAATTTGTTACCAACACCGGATGATTGTAAGCAATTTCAATCTGCGCAGGGATAGACATGAAAGTGGCATCTAGAACGCGTATATAGCTATATATTCAGATAGTCAAAGCTGCATTACAATCAGTTGATTCATATTCTTTGGAATCGAAACTGGCGGAAGATAGCATCAATAGCTTAGAAATTTTAGTTGTAACAAATAAGGTTACACTTTGCTGGGTCGCGGGTCATTCCGGGACTGATGGCAACGAAATTGCTGGCTTGTTCCACGGCAAGATATACTGTAGTCAACTGGCGTTGGCTAAATCGAGGGTAGACAACTAAGATCATATTCTCAGAATATACCAGCTGGAAGGAACATAAGGAATTCGACAAGCGAACAGACTGTAAGGCCATTTACCTACAACAAGAAATAGCACAATATATGCGAAGGGGCACTACTACCTGAAATATCACCTCACTAAATTCAATCTTATTGACGACACGGAGCCTCGGCTCTGCCTACAAGAATATGCAACTACAGAATACCTACTGTGCAACTTGATTGAGTTGGCAAAGGCTGGAATGCACTTATTTCAACGCGACCAGTTGGAAGTCTGGAGGAAATAAAAATTGCTCCTGTTATGGACATTCTCAATTTCATCCACAAAGCGGAAAATATAATGGAAAAACATGATACTTTCAACTACTTCCCTTCTTTAGACAAGGAACATTTAGGTAGAAAAGGATCTGAGGACTTAAACTGGGATGCTTTGACAACACCAAACAGGTGAAATGCTATGCATTACTGGAACTGCTGTCACAGTCACTAAATTTATGTTTTGAAGCGTTACTTCGATAACGTTTTTGCATTTTAGACGTTTTGTTATATTTATATGACTACTCATATATTTGCGATACCTTACCCAATTTTTTTTTTATAAGTGCGGAGCTCCGTAAACTTGAGCTTTGGAAACAATTTAATCATCACCGGCGAATGATCAGGAGATAAGTCTAAGCGTTGCACCGCTAAACCATATTTATTTTAATACCTTGTGTTATCCCAAAGTCAATAAGATCTTGTAAACTCCGGGGATCTGTAGGCCAGTATGTTGTTTGGCCAGAGGGCACAAACTCTAGTTTATTACGATGTTTCATAAGAGCAGAAAATAATTGTTTGGCTGGTATTCTCCACAAGGAATTCAATTCCAATAGTAGGTGCTTCTAGGCTGTCTTATCTATAGCCTTGAAAAGCGTAGTTACATATATTTTATAGGCGGGTTAAACAATTTTATAGTTCTAATTTATGCTAGTGGATGCCATTAGCATTCCAGTGACAAATGGAAGAGAAATTTTGCCTTTTATAAATAAATATTTCGCTCATTTGATTTATTGTTGTTGCAATAATGTTTCTGGTTGGATTTGTGTTAAAGTTGGTATTTACTATACATACTTGCCAACAGATGAAGTATTAGAAATTTCAATGACCTGGTCTGTTGTCAGAAATTTGGCTGCATATGCTGGCATTGCAAAGGTCTGTTTTTGCCACAGTTTTTGAACTTTTTGGCACCAGCATTGTACATTCTTATTGAGACTGAATTGGTTAATAAAATACAAAATATTCATTAAACTATCAAAATGTATTGTAACGCCTTCAAAGTAGGCTTCTTCAAAACACTTATGCCAACGATTTACCCAGTAATCCATACATTTCTTATAGGTCGATGCGCAGGATAATTAACAAAAAAATTTGTGAAATTGTAAAAAAATTAAATTTTAAGGTGAAAACCAAATCTGGCAATCAACATATCCCCAAGTGCAAGACAGCGACTCTATAAAGTAAAAATAAAAATAAATAAAATGTTATGTGGCAGTAAAATTTTCGAGTAAATAAGCATTAGCAATAGTAAAAACATAAAGACACAAATATAAACTCTAAACAAAGAACAGCTGCGAGAGCTTTATTAATTAAGTGTCGCATTAATTGTCGCATTAAAATCAGATGTAGATAAAACTCAGATTAAGGAAGCATTAATCGAAGCCGGTTTCATCCCAAAATCCATCTACTATACAAAAACAAGAACAATACCCCATAAACAATGTTCCGAGTAGATCTCGAATCAGAATCAGAAAAAATCTGCAAAAAGAATACAGTTCATCCAATCTATAATATGCGATATCTTATGCACCGCCGAATTTCAGTTGAAGAACTCCACAAACGCAACGGTCCTGTATAATGCAAAAACTGCCGGGAGTTTGGTCATACCAAATCATATTGCACCCAACGCCCCATTTGCTTTGGTTGGGGAGACTTCCACCCTTCCTCTTACAACCAACAAAAATAATGGAAATACTAAAAAATGCAACAATTGTGGGGGAAGTCATACAGCTAACTATATCATACAGTGCATGCTGAGCTGAAGTATAAAATAGGCCAACAGAAGGATAGAGGTTATTAACGTCGCTCCTCAACACCTAACCATGGTCCATCTATTTTGAGTTATTCTAATGCACTGAAATCTAATTTAGAAATCAATAAACAACCGCAAAAACCACAAAATTTTGAGGCAGTGCTCTTAACCTTAACGCAATGCATGGCATAATTTATGTCTTCAATGCAAGCAATGATGCAAGAGCTAATAAATAGTCAAAACCAACTCATGAAATCTATACTTACAAACAAATGTATACGCTAAAAATTTGTCATTGGAACGCGAACGGTATTAAACAACACCAACTCGAAATCCAAAATTTCCTCTTCAATAACATAACAGATATACTACTAATTTCTGAAACTCACCTTACTCTAAAAAACAATTTTAAAATAAAGGATTATAAGTTTTATAAAACGTTATATCCGGATGGCGAACTTCGTGGAGAGACAGGCATTCTCATTAAAGATTGAATTGAACACCACTCACTTGAAGACTACAACAAGGTCCTCCATTGCCTGCAATGTTGGGATGTCAATATAACGGCGTCATCTGTATATTGCCCATCTAGATACACTGTCAGAACGGCTCAGTTTAAACATTTTTTCAACTCGTTAGGAGAAAAATTTATAGCAGCTGGAAATTATAACGCTACTCACACTCACTTTTGTCATAAACATTTATATTGTGCCCAAATGAATCGGATTAATAAAATTGAGTCATAAGCTTAACATTTCGCTTAGCAACAAAGAAAACAAACTGGCTAAAATTCCGAAAATATATTAGCAGCGACTGTGAAAGGAGGTTTCACAATCCCGAGTCCGCGCTCGACAAGTTTTTAAAAGAAGGGTCGATTTTCAAGTGAATAAGATTTTATTCGTAAAACTATACATTCCATAAAATTTAAAAAAGGTTTTAAACCGTTTTTACCACGACTTTAAAAATTCTTGTCATATACAAACGCGAACTGACTGTACTCTTCCAAGTCTCTAAAGGCGTAAGCTATTTTTTTTAAAACGGTATTTAACCGTTATTCCAAGGTTATCAAATATAAATGCGTATAATAGAATATATAGACAAAAGGGGGGAAAAAACTATATACATATGTAATGAGAAACATATCAAAAATTCTATGATAAGCAAAACAACCAGTAGGAAAAAATAGAAATCAAATAATTTAACCCTACGTCTCCACGGGCAATTTTTGATGGCATAACATCTGTCAAATTTGATTGCAATGGTTGGCAATATTTTAATGGTGGGCATTGCGATGTTATGCCATTGTCATTTTGAAAATGCCGTCAAGCAATCTAGTTCGCTGTGCCCGCGCTTGAAAATTTTTTTTATTTATACGATGAAGAGAAAAAATAAGAAAATCGAAATTGTGGGTGAATCCTTTTTTACAAAGAATGCAAATGCACAGCCTCCATTCATTTTAGCGTTTTTATTAATTTAATAGATGCGGTAAAACGAAAATGTCCGACGATGCTTCCACTCCTTCAGCATCACGAAAAAATGAAAAACGGCTGTCAAACAAGCAAAATGACAACTGATTGCAACACAGCACGTTGGCAATTTATGGCATAACATATTTCATAACATAAATTGCCAACTTGAATCAATTAGGAGTCTCCATTGGCAATTTGCTTGAAATTGCCAATGGCATACCATCAAAAATTGCCCGTGGAGACGTAGGGTAAAATACTCCGTTCGGCGGTAACATTCTCCCCCTCTTTAGCGAGTCCAAACGCGCTTACTCCAGTTGATTACCGACGTCTAGGACAGCTATCTTGATTGCAGGGCGCTCTAGCAAACCATGTTGCGTCTTCACTGTAGCTCGTCGTACCTGGCCATCCTTTGCGATGACAACTTCCTGAACTATACCTTTTGGCCACTTGTTTCTCGGTTGGTTGTCGTCCACGGTGACCACGACGTCGCCAACCTTTTGAGGTGGTTGCTTCGTATACCATTTCGACCGCCGAGTTAGTTCAGGCGTATACTCCTTTAGCCACCTTTGCCAAAATCGGTCGGCGTATATCCGGGTTTGATGATAACGATGTCGTACATCGCCACCGTGTCCAATCGGCTTATAACCGTTGGTTGGGCCAATAAATGGTTAGGAGTGATAGCTTCATCATCACACGACTCCAGTGAAAGGAAAGTCAACGGTCTTGAATTTTTTATATATTCGACCTCGAACAGTGCACTTCGTCGTTGAAGTTGGGCTCAGGATACATTGCTGCTAGAACTTTTTTTATCGATCTGATTAGCCGCTCCCGAGCGCCACCCATGTGGGGGGCGGCAGGTGGGTTGAACTTCCATTGGATGTCATCGAACTTGGCTTCGATTTCCGCATAATCAACGTGGCCGGCCTCTTCTTGCAGAATCTTCGCAGATGCTTTGAAATTTATACCATTATCCGTATAAATTTCTTTTGGTACACCTCGACGCGCTACGAAATTACGAATACACAGTATGCAGGAGCTAGTGTCCAAGGTGTGGGCTACCTCAATATGCACCGCTCGAACCGTGAGGCAGGTAAATATAACGCCCCATCGTTTTTCACGCCTTCTTCCAACCGTAGCAAACATTGGGCCGAAGTAATCAATCCCAACGTAAGTGAATGGGCGCTCGAAACTCGCAAGTCTGGCAGCTGGCAATGCGGCCATTTGAGGTGTCATCGTCATCGTATTTTTATTTTTGCAGTGTTGGCAGCTGCTTCGAACAGAACGATACAGCACGCGCAGCCGTGGTATGAAATATTGACCCTTAATATCATTAATAATGGTCTCATGGGCAAGGTGATGATATTTCCCATGCATCTCCTTGACGATCAGATAGGTAATGTTACTGTTGCTGGGCAGCACGATCACGTCGTGTGGATTTAGAAATTCTGTGCGCCCTTTAACACGAATGACATCATGATCGTCTAGAAAGATATTAAGGAAAATTAATTTGCTGTTCTTCTCAATACTCTTACCACTTTTCAAGACAATTATTTCTTGGGAATATTCGCTGAGTTGCGCTTGCTTGATGAGGATCGTCTTCGCTGCTTGGATCATTTCGAACGTGGGCTTTTCGGGGAGAGCACTCACTGATCTGATTCTTGCTCTCAGCTTCTCCACGTAAAGAATGATCATCCCTAATGCGCGATACAAGCGGCGCCAGGATGAAAAATATTCAACGTTGATGGGCAGCTTATGTTTATCCATCTTTTGAATGTGAAGCAGGTGATGTCTAATTTCGGCGGTGTTCGTGGGTCCGAAGTCGTCGCGATATGGCCACTCGTTTTCAGCATTCATTAAAAAAGCAGGTCCATTGTACCACAATTGATCTGACGTTTTGGGTTCGGATTTTGTTGCAAGATCTGCCGGGTTAGATGTTGATGGGACCCACTTCCACTGGTCTGGGTTGGTGTGCTCGAGAATTTCAGCGACTCTATACATGACGAATTGCTGGAACTGCCTGGAATCCATGCGGAGCCATTTTAAAACCGTAGCTGAGTCAGTCCAAAACACTTTTCTGCAAATACGTAATCGAGGAACGCTTTGTATTTGGTTTGCCAGGCGCACACCTGTGATTGCTGCCTGTAGCTCGAGCCGTGGAATTGATACAGGCTTAAGTGGTGTTACCTTGGACTTTGCTGCCACCAATGAAATATTCATGCTGCTGCCACATCGAACTCGCAGGTAGCATACCGCTGCATAGCCATAATCCCCTGCATCCACAAAGGTATGCAGTTCGACGTCATCAGCTTCATTTAAAGAATGTGAGAAGCATCGTGGAATTTCAACCGCTGCTATTTGCTTTAGCATCGTCTTCCACTGGCACCACTTCCGAGCCAGTTCGTCAGTTAGAGTTTCATCCCAATCGATGCTCGATCGCCAGACTTCCTGAAGAAGAATCTTTAGTGAAATAGTATATTGTGCTATGAATCCTAACGGATCAAATATAGACATCAAAACTTGAAGGAGGTCACGCTTCGTGGGTATCGTGTTGTCTGATAAAACGCTCCTTTTCAGCCTGGCAAACCTCAGCGCGTACTTGAACACGTCCTTTTTTGGGTCCCAAAATACTCCAAGTATCTTCTCGTTTGTGCTCAGCTCGACCGGTTCCTGGCTTACCGCGTGGTCGGTGCTTAAATGCGTTAGCACGAATGTGGAGTTTGAAGACCAGTTGCGTATATGAAAACCTGCTGCTGCGTGTATTTTTCTTACCGTTTCTGCCAATTGCAACGCTGCCTGCTCACTGTACTCGCTATCAATAAAGTTGTCTACATAGTGATGCTTCTTAATCGCGTCCACGGCACGGGGAAACTGCTGCGCAAACTCATCGGCATTTTTATTGCGCACGTAATGAGCAATGCATGGGGCGCAGCTTATACCAAACGTTAGCGCGCGCATGACGTACACACCAGGGCTGTCGATCGTATCCTCTTTTTCACACCATAAAAATCTTTGAGCATGCATGTCACTGCTACGCACGCTTATCTGGTGGAACATTTCGGCGATATCTCCACAAATCGCCACTCGCCCAAGTCGAAAGCCAAGAAGAACTTCCACCAGTGGAGTCAGCAAATCAGGTCCGCTGAGGAGCATGTCGTTCAATGATACGCCTTTTGTTTTCGTGGTTGCGTCCCATACTAGTCGCACTCTGTCGGGCTTATTCGGATTCCTAGTGGTGAAAATTGGCAGATACCAGACGCGATCTGTGCTTGCATGCAACTCCTCGGCACTTAGTCGTCTTGCGTAGCCTTTATTCAGCAAGTTGTCGATTTGTTTTTGCATTGCTGCCTTCAGCGATGGGTCCTTACGAAATTGTCTATCTAAGCAAATCATACGTTTCAATGCAGTATCGTAGCTTTCCGGCATATCGATATGCTCGTAGCGCCAGAGTAGCCCAGTTTCGAATCGGCTGCCCACCCTCTTACAAGTTGTATCGAGGATCTCCATAGCTCGCTTATCTTGGTGCGACAACAGCTGTGTGGGTGATGGTGCATCTAGCTTGTAGTGCTCCTTGACAAGATCGTGGAGTTGCTCGTACTTCTCGCTGCAGCCACACGTGTGTATGTTTAAGTACGAATTTGCTGACTGACTTGAGCAACGACCTTGTAGCGCCCAACCTAGCCTCGTTTTGGTGGCTATGGGCTGGTTCCAAGCACCTTCACGAATCTTGAGCGGCATAGCTAGATTCCAGTTGTTGGACCCGATGAGAATTGTTGGCTTTGCATCTACGTAGGACTTCATTGGCAACCCCGCCAAGTAGGGAAATTCCGTGATGATTTTCTCCATGTGGACAGTTTGCATTGGAAGGCCGAAGTTCTTGACTGTGTGAACCCCTTGCATCGTGAAGCGATCATCGTTTTGGGGGTTGGCCACCTTCAATGTGGTTCGCATGGAAAATTCTTCAGAACGAGTTTTATCCCCGGTCCAGCGCAAGCACAAGGGATCCAGCACGCCTTTCAAGTTGAGATACTTGAAAACCTCTTCGTCAATCAACGTGACTGATGACCCTTCATCTAGAAATGCAAAGGTATCACAAAATTTGTTCGCAGCATGGATACGAACCGGTAGTATGCGGGAAAATGAGCTATCCTCTTCGCGAGCCTTGTGGTGCGAATTCAGGGTCGCGATGGACGCAGCACCTTCGCTCGTTGTGGTCGGTTGACTGGTGACTTTGCTTCTATGCAGGAGTTGATGGTGTTTCGCATTGCAGCCTTCGATTCCGCAGACCCGATTGACTAGGCAGCGCCTACGATGTGTGTTGAGGCACTGACGGCATAGTTTCAGTGATCGTATCACGTCCCACTTGCGATCAATATTCAGCTTCTTGAATTCCTCACATTGAGCAATTTTATGCCCGTTGCTTTTGCAGTTCCCGCAGTCATATTTCTGCTGAACATTGAGTGCTTGCATGTGCGTGTTGACATGGCCGTTGCGTTTTGTTGTTGTAGGCGAAACCACTTGACTGGCAGCTTCCGCGAGCGCATAAAGCCAATCACTAAACACCTTCACCAATGGCACTTCCTTTTGTTTAGGATGCATAGCCCAAGACATTTTGTACTGGTTCGAAAGTTTCTCTACTAGTTCTCTTACCAGCATAGGGTTGTTCATGTAGGCGTCCATGCGGCAAGCCTCTATCGTTGAGTAAACGTTGCGCACAGAAAGAGCGAAATCAATAAGTGTATCAAATCTGTCCTTTAATGGTGGCACTTTTCTTACCTTGTCGATGAGATTTTCAATTATATACTCTGGCCTACCAAAGCACATCCTTAGAGTGTGAATTATCTCTGGAACCATTGCCGGTAGTAGGAATTTGCTCCTCACCATTTCCCGTGCTTTTCCTTTAAGACAGGCCTGTAATCGCATTAAATTTTCGACTTTCGTGTACCCGGCGACCTCTGTGCTGGTATCGAAGCTGCTTATGAACAGAGGCCACTCCTCAGGATCACCATGAAAATGCGGCAGCTCTCTTGGAATGGCTTGCCTAGCTGCCAGCTGCATTTTAGTAGGCATCGACTGGGGACAACTATCGCTTTTAATCAAGGAAATCCCTTGAGCTTGTGACAATATTTTATATTTTTCTTCTAAATAACTTTTTTGAAGTTTTGTCTCTTCTTCCAGCAGAGCTAAACGCAATTCACATGCTTTTGCACTTTCTTCTTTTTGAGAAGCTGGATGCGAATTTGGTAGAAAATGTGGCTGGCTGTCAAACGTAAACAACGAATGTTGCTGAGTATTCGTAGCAAACTCTGGATGTTCCTGAGTATTCGTAGCAAACTCTGCGTGTTTCTCAACATTATATATGTTTGTCGCAATATTACATCCGCTTGGCGAAACATTATATTCTCTTGGCGCAACATTATGAAAGTTCGGCTCATTTGTATACATTGGCTGCCTTCGAGTTGCAGAGCGAAAACTAACCATTGGCGCCGACTGCGGCTGCTGTGCGTTTTTCTCCATTACTTCTTGTTGTGCTTCTGCTTCAACTTGGACGGCAACTTTTCCAATGTTTCCAACTGTCTTTTCGGCAACTTGTCCATTGTTCCATACGATCGTTTTAATTACTTCGGATGGATCCGATGTATTTTTTGTTTGATGTAATTGGCTGCACACGGTTTGGGGGGAGGACGTCGCCTGTGGCTGAATTTGTTGGACTTTTGGTGGAACATTATTATGCGCATTTGTCGGAAGAGCATTCGAACTCGATGTGACTGCTACTGACAAGGGATTACCGCATCCGCAGCTCCAACTTATATCAGCTATGTCAGATTTACTCCGACGCAATCATAGTGGTACCACATGTCGCACTTATCACACTGCACCATACGGGAATCATCCACTTGGTCACACTTTTTGCAGTGGTGTACGCTGTCCGACTGGTTTAGGCCATCCGTGGCGAACATATTTGCGTTTTCGAACGGATCAGTTTATAACACTTCTTTAGTTTTTTGTTTTATTTTTCGCGAAACGCGTAAAGTTCACTTTAATTATCACGAACCGTGTTTTTACAATTTAAAATAATTTTTAAAGATTTGTGAAAGGAGGTTTCACAATCCCGAGTCCGCGCTCGACAAGTTTTTAAAAGAAGGGTCGATTTTCAAGTGAATAAGATTTTATTCGTAAAACTATACATTACATAAAATTTAAAAAAGGTTTTAAACCGTTTTTGCCACGACTTTAAAAATTCTTGTTTATTTCTCCATATACAAACGCGAACTGACTGTACTCTTCCAAGTCTCTAAACGCGTAAGCTATTTTTTTTAAAACGGTATTTAACAGTTATTCCAAGGCTATCAAATATAGATGCGTTCGGCGGTAACAGCGACCTTCCTGATAAATGTAGTCTTAAAAACCCGAATGAATTAGATTCCGCAGTCCAAAAATTCATCTACGAGTATATGCTTGTATCAGCAGCAATCCACGCAACACCCCAAACGAGCAAATATCACGCAAATGAATGTGCTCAACCTATTCGAAATTGAAATACTGATAAAGGCAATGAGATGGTTCAGACGATTGTGGCAAGAACATAGGTCGCTAGCGCTAAAGCAATAATTCACTACAGCCAAAAACAAACTGCGACACGAACTGTGCGAAGAGGAGGTATACAGGCCTACATCTCACACCTTAATCGCCTAGAATCCACAAAATTTGAGAAGCTATTGCTACCAAAATTAACCACGTATCTGGTACAGCACAAAGTAATAACTCACCACCAGTTTGGCTTTCGAAAAATAATGGTAATATTGAACACGCTCACCGACTAGTGTCACAAATCAAAAGTAAATGAACAAAAAGCACACATATAATATTTACACTCAACAAAAACACGTGCCCTGCTATCGCACTTAACAACAAAACTATTCCACAGCAGACAGTAGTGTAATATCTAGATTTTCACCATGACAGACGCCTTACCTGGCGAACTTATATTGAAAACAAAAGAGCGCATATAAAATAAAAAGCTGCAAGTCTTAACTGGCTTTTAAATCCAAATTCAAAACTAAGCCTTGAATGCAAAGTCCTCTTATATAGTACTCATCTGGATATATGGAGTTCAGCTGTGGGGCGAAGCCAAAACATCAAACACCGAACTGTTGCAAAGGACTCAATCAAATATACTACGGACGATCACTGGTGCACAGTGGTATGTAAGAAACAAAAACATCCATTAAGATTTGGGTTTGCCCTTTATAGCTATGGTACACTCAGAAATAAAAAAGAAGTATCAAATAAAATTAATGACTCACCCCAATATACTAGGAAGCAAACTTCTACAAACAATACCCACGTCTTACTTATCATCATCTTATTTCTGTACCGAACTTTATTTTTTTCAAAATAATAAGTGTTCACTAAAATCTCCCTACAGCGGTAAGGAGGATGATACATTGTTGTCTAGTTCTCTTTATAAGTTGTTACAATAAATATGAATTAGTAAAAAGAAAAAAAATCAAAATTTTCATTATTTTTTACTTTGAATTATATGGAAATTCATTTCACACATTAGCCATGTCGTATAGGAGGAGGCTTATGAGTGTGATTGATCGTTGAATTTTATAATACGGCTTGGATGTTGGTTGTTGGTAGTATTTGGTTTAGACATTTTTGGTGTCTGCTTACCCAGCATAGTTTGAGGAATCAGTTTACGCTTTACATGCATTTAGCTATATATATCTACAAATACTTGTGGCGTGCAGCTATTCTCTAGCAGCTGCTTTTTGCTCACCCAAAACCGAGGTTAAGTTACGTTACACTAGCCCGCCGTGTTGACAACACATATTCCAAAGTTCTTTGCGGTGCAATTCTTTTAAAATTTAAACGCCCTTATAGAATTTTAAAAATGAAACCATCCCTATGACAATATAACTATGATCGAAGAATCGGAGAGATTAAGTCCGCTTTTGTCGACGAATTAATTATAAATTTTAGGGGATCGGTCATAAGGTCGCTGAGAGTCTACAAGAAATTTCTTGTTATATCTATGGTAATCAGCAAAGTTTACCAGCTTTGGATCTTTACGGTCATATTTTGTTAAAATTTTGTTGACAACGAAAAGCCAAAGAAGTGGAGATAGAACCCCTTCTTGAGGAGTCCCACTGCACGTCTCTTTTAGTGATTCGGTGCCACAGTATTTTATACAATATTATTTTTACGAATATTTTTAGGAGGAATGGTTATTTGGATTGTTTACGCACTTAAATTCTCGTTTTCTTTTAGGCATTTTGGAAAATATTGAGTGGATTTATTCACTCAATTGCTTATAGCTTTGTCATTTCTAGCTCGAGATATGATTTGTCACGTGAAAAAATGTCGAAAAATACAAAAATTACAATATCTCAAAAACTATTTCATGAAAAAAAATTTAACCTTGATTTTTGATTTCAGCAGATGAAAATACATAAGAAAAGTCACCTCTCATCAGATGTACATGAAAAAATTTTTATTTTGTACACTAGTGTATATGGTCAGTGATATTTTGAGTAGAAATGGTTGTCGGTAAAAACATAACCCTCGCTTCTCTCCTGACCCCCATGCTCCCCATATGTGAGCTCAATTCACACTGTCCTGTGAGTAGGCGTGTTATCATCCTAAGATTATTCTTAGAGATTTTGATGAATGATTCGAAGCTTTTCAGGTGTCATGTCCCTAACAGAGTCTTCGCTAACTTTAGGTCTCGTATGTCAACCCAGTCCTTCTGTCAAAGGTGTACCTCAACAATCATAAGTTGGTTGAATAGCTGGCCTTTCCTACACTACAGAAGGTTTCTGGCCAAAAAGGGTCTTGCAGCCCCTTCCTTGCAAGTTCTTCGGCAATCTCATTCCTTTCTATGCCAGTATGTCTTGCAACGCATAGGATAGTAACCTTGTTGTGTGAACCAAGAGAATTTAGTTTTATGCTGCACTCACATACCAGCTTTGAGTTTACCTGATAAGAGGTAAATGGCCGGTTGGCTAACTGATAGGATGGCAAGTTTCTTTTTCAATATAGAATTGTGCACATAAATTCAGTGAATTTCCACCTGGAAGATGCTAGCATGATTGCCTAGAGATTTTTTTTTTACCAAATACCCCCACGCCAGAACCTCCCTCTATGAGAGACGTGACGGTATACCAGGTGATCATAGGCTGATCTACTCTGTAGGTGTCGCTGGGACCGCTCCATGTCCGATTATCGTAATTCTGCACAGCGCCCTAGTATCTTGTGTCCCCACAAATATGTGTAGGGATGTAAGTTCAAATATATAGTACAGGGCGGCATACCAGCTGATCGTTGACTGATCTAACCTGTAGGTGTCGCTGCGACTTCTCCATGTCCGATCCTTGTCATTTAGCACAGCGCCCTAGTCTCTTGTGTTCACACAAATATGTGTAGGGATGTAAGTTCCAATATTACGTAATGGGCGGCTGTAGGACAAGTTCTCATTGCGCCAGCAAGCCTTTGTACCTTACCTAGTGCCTGTTTAGTTGTCTTGATTTCTTAGCCCAGAGAACTGCTCCATAAGTGATCATTGGGAACACTATCATGCTGTACATCCACCGCAGGGTCTTGGGATTGCGTCTCCAATTTTTCCCCGCAATTGATCTGCATATCATGAGAGATCTTTTCCTTTTGCTGATTGTCTCATTGATGTGAGACCCCCATAATAGTTTTCTATCTAGTATGATACCTAAAAACTTTATTTCGAATTGCACAGTAATCTCCACTCCATTTAATTTAAAAGTTATTTTTGGGTTTGTATTTCGTCTTGAAAGGGGCAACAGTAGTTTTACTTGGGTTTATTCTAAGGCCCATCCTGTTACACCAATCACCAGTAACCCTTAAATCGCATTGAAGTAGATCACAGAGTATGCTCTCGAATTTGCCACTGCATTTTATGACTATATCGCCAGCGTAGTTGGTTAGTTCCCAGAGAAGTTCGTCCATCACAAGGTACCACATCAGGGGAGACATTACTCCACCCTCTCCTTTCGGAACCCCACGTACTACTTCGCTTCAGCGTCGCTTAAGCTCGTCGTCTTGCGGATGTCCCCAAATGGTAGAAGAGAGGCTGTGCCTCCTGTATCAATGCTGTGTCTGTTTAGGCCAGACCAGTACTTATGGATGCCGTTGGCGTAGTTGTGGATCCTATTGCGACACCGGTAGCGGCAGCTTACTCTTACTCCAGGTGTTTGCCCATGTGGATCCCGTGCTTTCGCCAATTTTTTAGACTTTCTCTTCCACTAGTTTTGTTAATTTGTTGTCCATATGTTCCCACTAGTGTTTGTGGTTAGTAGTTCATCCGTATCATAGCCGCTCGTAACATGGTAATGTGACAATATCCACTGAGTCGGCCAGGTATCAGTGAGGATCCGTGTTAGGAGAGCTGGTTACCCCTGGCTGTCCACCATACAAAGAGCACGGGAGGTTTGCTTCTGCGATTTGCCCGCACTAGTATGGAAGATAGCACGTAGACCTGATTTAGACAATCGATCAATAGATTGACCTTTTCCCATATTTTTCTTTAATTTTTTGGTGTTTTGCCTAGCTTTTTAGGGGAGTGTGGTGGTCATCGTAGGATTGATGTTTCGCCAGTCAGATCGCTTATCATTTTTGGCTGTGTCCTTTGTTGATATCTATATATATGAAATATTAATAGAAAAATCCTAACGACCCAATTTGTTGTGTCAACAGACATTTACCATATTTAAATATTAAGGCTGTATGGTAACCCAGCCGCTAGTTGTGGCAAACTTTCGTTTGCCGAAATGAATCCCTGATATTTTGGAGGCGTGAACGCCGAGCAAAGAAAAATCAATGTGATTTGCTGAGGTCTCTGTCCAAAACGGAACTGTTTTATTTAAGAAATCAGAGCTCCTTATATAGCAAAATATTACATCTAATTTTGTACATCTAAACATAATTCTTATTGTTCAATACTTATCCTAATACATATTTTAAATATTAGCCCATATGCTGCATACATGCACTGGTCTGCAATTGCGTGTGGTCAGCATATTTTTGGGTTCAATCCATTTCTGGCCTTCACACCAAATGCTCGCTATACATAGAGTCATTTGATCCGCCGCTTTGGCTTGTGCCATGTTTGCATTGTTATCATGCGTTTGTATGTGCGGTACGCTTGGACGTTAGGCAGTGTAGGTTGAAATGCATTGTAGTGTTTTGGGTACACTACACCTCTACCGTTCTTAGAAATTTTTTTTTTTGTATTTATTTTACATGTTTACGGTTTTACTTATGATAAGTATTTTTTTAGCTATTATTGTGTACAATTTTTTCTTTGTTCTTAATAATAATTGTGGAGTTTACTCCATTGCGATTTACAATTTTATATGGACCATCATAAGGACTGTCTCCTTTATGTCTACAATTATTTCTTAAGAATACTGTATCTCCTATTTTATATTCTATCTTATTTGTATTTTTGTCATATAATTCTTTTCTTATTATTTTAGCATTTATTAATAGTTTTCTAGCTGTTTCATGTGCATGTTGCAATTTTGTCCTGAGCTCTGTCAGGTAGCTATCCAAATCATAAAATTTCTTAGATGTATCTAATGCTTCTGTTGGCATCCTTGAGAGTTTGCCGTATATCAGCTCAGCTGGTGTGTAACCAGTATCTGTGTGTGGTGTATTGTTATACGTAAATGCATAGTAAGGTAACCATGTGTCCCAATCGTTGTTGGTTGAAAAGGATAACATGTACTCATTTAGTACCCTGTGGTTTCGTTCTATTGCTCCTAGTGTCTCATGGTGGTAAGGTGTTGATAGCGCGTGGTTAATGTGTAGGATTTTACAAATATTTGACATCAGCTCGTTATTGTATTCTGATCCTCTGTCTGTCTTGAGAGTTTTGAAAATTCCATACCTTAGAACTATTTTGTTTACTATAGCTCGCGCTACTTCTGATGCTTCTTTTGTAGTCAGTGGAACTACTTCAACGAATTTTGTTAGTTCACACTGTGCAGTCAATATATACTTGAATCCATTCGATATCCTTAGTGGACCCACTGTGTCAACTTGTATTGTCTCAAAACTTGCTGTTGGTGTATCTGTGATAGTTAATTTTTCTTTGGAATGCCTTGTTATTTTATTTCTGCAGCACGTTGTGCATTTTCTAACATAGTCTTTTACCATTTGACTCATTTTTCGCCATATGTATTTTTGTGTCCTCCGAGTGGTGTATCATGAAATTCCTTATCAAATTGTATTGCTGCTGCTTGTTTGTTATTTTTGCAGGGGTTGTATATATAATTATTTTAGTAGGAGTTTGCCTTCCTTCTTTTTGTATTTTACGCTGTACTGCATTGTACATTGATATCAATTCTTCTTCACTTATTTGCGTTAATATGACGTCATTATTTGCAATGGCTAACTTGTTTATGGCATGCTTATTTAATGTTTGTGTAAGTTTCTCCATAACCGATCCTAAGTTCTGGCATAGATTATCACTTATTTTCATTTGTACCCCTGCTTCATTTATTTGTATATCTGGCAAACTTCTCTGCGCGCGTCTTGTACTTTTATTTTTATTGAGCTCAATTTTTAATATATTTAATTTTCTAACATCAGATATTGAAGTGCAGTGCCACATATAGAGTTGATCAGACTCTTGTGCGTTTGCATCCAAGATCTGTGTTTGTGCAGCTAAAGGTTTCTGTTTCATGCTTCTAGTTACTACATTCATGGAGGGTATCATGGCTTTGAGTGCGTCTGAGTCCAGGTTAATTCGCGACAATGCGTCTGCGTTGGTGTTGATTTTGCCTTCATATGTAGATTATATCGAAATCATAGTCTACTAGATCCAATCTTTCGCGTGTTAATCTTGATGATGGGTTTTTATGCGTAAAGAGTAATACTAGTGGTCTGTGATCTGTTACTACTGTGAATTTTCTTCCATAAAGAAACGGTTTGAAATGGTTTATTCCCCGATGTATCGCTAGAAGTTCTTTTTCTATCACAGGTTTATTAATCTCATGCTTGTTTAATGAGCAACTGGCAAAGGAAATTGGCAATTCTTTTCCAACTTCTCCCTGAGAGAGTATGGCTCCAAGTGCATAGTTAGATGCATCCGTCGTGAGTATGAATGTTTCTTCGAAGTTAGGATATTGTAAGATAGGAGGTTCTATGAAGTTTTTTCTTAATGAATCGAAAGCTTCCTGTGTATCTTCATTCCAAATGAATTCTGTGCCTTTTTTTAGTAGATTGTTGATTGGTTTTGCAATTTTTGCAAAATCTTTTATAAATCTTCTGTAGTAATTACAAAGGCTACAAATCTTCGAGCTTCATTTGCGTTTTTGGGAACTGGATACATTTGCACTGTTTTGCATTTCTTAGGATCAGCTGTGACACCTTTAGAAGTGATTAAATGGCCCAGATAAACTACTTCTGGCCTGAGGAAATTGCATTTGCTTAGGTTGAGTTTTAGATTGTATTTTCTTAATCTCTCGAATATCTTTATAAGGTTACTGTTGTGGTGTTGAAGAGAACATCCGAATACAATAATATCATCTACATATAGGAATGCACTTGCATCTAACCCTGTTAGTGCGATGGTTAGCATCCGCTGGAAAGTGTTCGTAGAAATTTTTAGTCCAAATGGTAGGCGCTCAAATTGAAAATGTCCATTTCCCGTTGAGAATGCCGTTAAAGGACGCGATGTTTTATCGAGTTCTATCTGATGGAAAGAGCTTGTCATGTCCAGTGTAGTAAAGTATTTTGCTCTGCCAATCCTATCTAAAACGTCATCAATTCGCGTGAGTGGGAATTTGTCATTTACAATCTTTTTATTTAGCTGCCTAAAATCAACAACTAGTCGCCATTTCTTATTGCCGTTGGCATCCTTTTTTAGTACTATTAGTAATGGTGAGTTGTATGGGCTAATGGAGTGTTCAATTACGTTGTCTTTCATCAGCTTCTCAAACTGTTGGTTGATTTCTTCAAGGTGGGCTTGGGGAGTGCGGAAGTTCTTTATGTATACAGGTGTTTTCTCTTCTAACGTTGTTTTTTGCTTGTATAAATTATTCGTTGATAGTTGTTCATTTTCTAAGTAGAAAATATCCTGATAATTTCGACTTATTTTGATAATGGATACGTCTATGCTATCTTTCTCATTGCTTCTTGTGAGAGCTTCCTGTACTTCCATCCATCTGGTTTTGTCTTGCTTGTCCAATTTGTTGTAATGTATAATATCAAAATTTGTTAATGGTTCTATATGTAGTTGCATTGTGTCTATTGTAACTTCTTGGTCAGTTGTGTTAAGTATTTTTACATGTTTAATACCTCTTGCCGGAATTATTGTGCCGCTAATAAAAATTTTGTTGTCTATAGTTTGACTGTTGATTACGCTGTCTTCAGTTACTATTGCTGATATTGGGTGTATTATTTCTGTGCGTGGAGGGATCGTGATTTTGTTTATATCTGTCTGCATATCTAGAACTAAATCCTCATGTCCATATGTCATTGTTAATGTATAAGACTCATAGTCTATTTTGCAATTATGCTGTTGTAGGAACTTTTACAATGTTTGTAATGTTGTTATTTGCTATTGCATAGATATTGTGTGTATTCCCCGTACTACCGTATTTTATTATTCCTGATCGGTGTCGGTGATGCGTTTGTTTCCCTGATCAGTTGATTCATGGATAATGTTGATGTTTCTTGCTGGTCTATTCTGTTGTGTGGTGAAGCGTTGTGGCTGACCATGGTATCTGTTTGTTGGATTTTGATTTCGATTGTTATATCCATTTGACGGTGGGAAGTTGTTTCGGTTGTTATTCACATTTGACAGTGGGAAGTTGTTTCGTCTTTGTGTTGGTCCGTTGCATCTTGTATTGTAGTTATGGTTGTTGTTCCAGTTGTTCCTTGTGGGATAGCGTTGTTGAATGTTGCGACGTTCTTGATTTTGAGCATAGGAATTGTTGTTCCATCTATTATTATTGTTTTGAGTTCTGTATGTCATTACTCTTGTCTCCGTATCTCTATTTGCAGCTTCAGCAATTTCCACTGCTTCTTGAAATGTTTTCACTCGAGTTGCCTCTATTGTTAATTTGGTTTGTCTGTCAGCCAGACCTCTCTTAAATGCAGTGAATGTGTTTTATCTGATTCTTCTTCTATCTGTACACTATTTAGATCTGTTATCAGATCTTCTATCTTTTCGGTGTACTTACTCAGAGCTCCATTTTGCCTGAGTGTTGAAAGTTTTTCGTATATGGATTCTTCTGTACATTTCGGTTTGTAAATTTTCCATAATGTATTTATCAATTCTTCAATGCTTTTCTCTCTCTCTCTTAGGTTTATCTTCGTTTGAACACTACTTGGGAGCTTCGTTTCTTTAACCAGTTCATAATATTTGTTCTTGTGCTCTTGTGGCACTGTATAAGCTATGTGTTTTACAATCGCAATGAACTGTTTTATATCTCTATTGTCTCCCGAGAATGTAGGGACTATTTTTATGTACTTCAGAGAGTCAAAGACGGCTGACACCGATTGGATACTCGTTTGCATCGGTTCAGGCATGGTTACAAGCAGTTTTTTAATTTGTGTTATTAGTTTTTGAATAAGGACTGTATTTTCAGTCTTCTCTTTTTCTGTTTTTAGTTCAGAAAGAGCTTTTTTAATGTTTCTATTTGTTCCTTTGTTCATTTAACGTAATTTTCAGAATACAAGATTAATGCTATAACTAAAATTGTATAAATTATAATTTTCAAAATTTCAAATATATTTTGGTCATTGGTATTCCCAATGCCGTTTATAATTATGTATTCTTTATTACGTGTATCTAAAATTTTCTGGCTTCTTTTATTTCTTTTTTGATTCTTATTTTCTCGTCTTTCGTTGTCGCGAGGTTTAATTGCCTGTATAAAAGGCTATTTGCTTTCTTTTGTTGACTGCTTTTCCTCCTCTCTTCTTCTTTGGTAGAGTTGGCGGTGGCGGTGGAGTTTTCGGTCGTTTATGTTATCTGCGCTTATATTCCTCGATTGTTAGAGGCTTTGGCCCGGCTCTTGTTGCTACGAATTGCGGTGCTTCTGCTGGTATTGGTCCTGCTGAATATTCTTCCAGTGATGTCTTCGCAAAAGCCAACAGATTTTTAAAAGCGGTGTCAAACTCTTCAATCGTCCTCAGTTCGGTTGGGCAGGATCGCCATGTGGTGGTCGTCGTAGGATTGACGTTTCGCCAGTCAGATCGCTTATCATTTTTGGCTGTGTCCTTTGTTGATATCTATATACGAGGTGTGATCAAAAGATAACCGGTATTTTCATCTTTTCGTGAGTTACGTATGTTCGATGTTCGCATTTTTTTTCTGTTATGTTGGTACACATGTCTGTTATATATGTTGGCAATACCAACCATTTTGGATGGTCAGTTTGTTTTTGACAGATAAAAAGGTTAGTCGTGTTTTGGTGTGCTCTTCGATTTTGTACTATTCGAAAAAATGGATCAAAGAAACTGTATTCAGTTTTGTGTAAAAAATGAAATTAAATGCGCAAGGACAGTTGAAATGTTGACTGTGGCCTTTGGCGAGTCTACTATGAGCAGAACACAAGTTCAATTGTGGTATAACCGGTTTAAGGAAGGCCGAGAAGATATCAATGACGATGCTCGTCCTGGTCGCCCGAGCACGTCAACAACCGATGAAAACATTGACGCAGTGAAGAAAATGATTTTGGATAATCGTCGAATCACTATCAGGGAGATTGCTGATGATGTTGGCATATCGTTCGGCTCATGCCAAGCAATTTTTACGGATATTTTAGGCATGGAACGTGCGGCAGCGAAGATTGTTCCAAAATTGCTAAATTTTGAGCAAAAACAACGTCGCATGGACATCGCTCAGGAGCTGTTTTTGGCCAAAAACAAAACCGTTATCATGCCACAACCACCGTATTCACCGGACTTGGCCCCCGCTGACTTTTTCCTCTTTACAAAACTGAAGATACCGATGAAAGGAAAGCGTTTTGCTACGATTGAGGAGATAAAAGAAAAATCGAAACAGGAGCTGTAGGCGATACCAAAAAAAGCGTTTCAGAAGTGTTTCGAGG
This sequence comes from Clusia tigrina, assembly GCA_920105625.2. Taxonomy (NCBI): domain Eukaryota; kingdom Metazoa; phylum Arthropoda; class Insecta; order Diptera; family Clusiidae; genus Clusia; species Clusia tigrina. Next base: position 106,644,094 of record OV050030.1, on the reverse strand, counting down.
ATTGAAAAAAACGCTGGTATAAGTGTATTATATCTGAGGGGAATTACTTTAAAGGGGACAAGATAGTTGTTGATGAATAAATAAATACTTTATTTTTTGATCACACAATAACGGTTCTTTTTTGATCACACCTCGTATATGAAATATTATTAGAAAAATCCTAACGACCCAATTTGTTGTGTCAACAGACATTTACCATATTTAATTATTAAGGCTGTATGGTAACCCAGCCGCTAGTTGTGGCAAACTTTCGTTTGCCGAAATGAATCCCTGATATTTTGGAGGCGTGAACGCCGAGCAAAGAAAAAGCAATATGATTTGCTGAGGTCTCTGTCCAAAACGGAACTGTTTTATTTAAGAAATCAGCGCTCCTTATATAGCAAAATATTACATCTAATTTTGTACATCTAAACATAATTCTTATTGTTCAATACTTATCCTAATACATATTTTAAATATTAACCCATATGCATGCACACATGCATTGGTCTGCAATTGCGTGTGGTCAGCATATTTTTGGGTTCAATATACATAGCGTCATTTGATCCGCCGCTTTGGCTTGTGCCATGTTTGCATTGTTATCATGCGTTTGTATGTGCGGTACGCTTGGACGTTAGGCAGTGTAGATTGAAATGCATTGTAGTGTTTTGGGTACACTACAGAGAAAGTTGCTTCAAAACGAATGTACCTATGATAAGAGATCAAGGGTATATCGAATACTCTTCAATATTTAATTAGAGTTTTGCCACTTTTGTGGCGCTTGATGTCCGATACGTTTTTCAGGGAGGGCCTGATAAATGTTGACTGCTCGCCCAGATTAGCAATGGTTAGACCATTTTAAATAATAAAGTGACTCACGTTCGCGCCAATGATAGCCGTCTGCTTCCCTCTCCTAGATGCTTCTTCCAAAGGTTAGGAGCTCTTCCTGACGCATATATGAGGACACATCGGCACAACAGTTTGATTACTTTTATAGAGGTTAGACCAATACAGCCCTTTTTAACTTGTTGGTCGTGCTTAGGACAAATTTATGAAATTACACGCATTCACTCTTATTACCACGTTAACCGATGCTACACGGTTCCTGGATAATATACACATCATACCCGTCACCCTCTAAATTTAACAGGTCGACCGAAGAAGATTTACTGTGTTGTAGATTTATTAGCAGAATATCAGCTTCCAATTCAAGCTCCTTCTCGAGTTGACTGTAGTCTTGAGGAAATCTGCAATACCGAGTTCATATTCCATCTCTGCCGTCTCAAATATATTGGTGTTTTCGTTAATAGGGTATTTTTTCAGAAAATATACACTACGCCCACGCCACTTTCCCGAACCATGCGTATAGTATATATTCAGCCACCAAGCACTCGTCGACTTCGTAACTCCAAACACTGTCCAGTCGACGGATGAAAGCATTATTGTTGGAAAAAGATGGGATACGATCTTCGATTCACCATTTGGAGTGGAGTGCACCGTCCCAAATAACTTGGAGCGTCTTTAGTACTTCCTTAACCTAAGTCAGTAACGGATATTGTTCCCACTTCATGATATTGACCTTCTTCAGCCAACCAGCCCCATCAAATGATGACGCGTCTTGTTCAGAGTCCATTTTTATAGAGATGTTTGGTTTGCTCGTTTGTTCTGTCCGCATGTGAATATCTTATTAACACTTACTGGAGGGACATTCACATTATGTGAACTTTGCCTCCGAGGATGACACCGGCGACGGTTTGTGGTCCGAGTCTACCAGGACACTGCCAACCGCTTGTTGTGTTTTGATGTGGCCCGAGATTCTAAAGACTTCAGACCTCACGCTCTTAGTAGTAGCTTTTGAAGTACTGGGGCGTGGTCCAAATGCCAGCTGAGGTGCATAGAGTTCCCAAATGCACCGTGGCCGCCGGTGGTAACGAATAACTCTCCCACTGACTTTGGGCTGCTATCCCAGCCGGATGCATCTCTTTTATGGATCTCCATGTTCCGTTTTTGTTTCAGGGATCATACACCTAGCGTTTTTTGCAAGCCGCCAGACATGCCATAGCAATAACTGGAGTACGGCTCCACATGCAAAACTCCAGGGAACAGCTCATACAGCTTTAATCCCCGGAAATGACACGTCGTGTCGTAAGCTAGTTTTAGCTAGACTTAATATTTCCTATACCTAGTCACTTCTTTGTATGCTCTTATTTTAATATCACAATGCACTACGGATACTTTTAACGCAGATGACAATGAATCAGTATTAGAGAATCAATTTTTTTACGATTCCTACTAAGAATGAAAAGTTGAAATGCGACTCTCTGTTTGTTGCATTCGAAATTCATTATATCAAATTTATTCTTATAAATGTACATCAATTTGTTTCCGCCAAAGTATTCTGTAATTTAATTTTCCTAGTCCACAGAATTTCGTTTGGCTCTGAACGCCATATACAAGAAATGCACCTAAATATTTCCGTATCGAAATACCGTAAGGGCCACACATAGACCTGCAAGGTCCTTTGATGAGCCAGATAGATATCTGGTTAAAAGCTGTAGTATAAATCATTGAACAGAGAGATGCTCTTAGCAAATCCTAAGAGCGAAAGTGTCCCCAATTCTGCGACCTGTTCTAGTCCCTCATACCAAGGACTCCCGGCGCGTTTTTGCGTTCTGTCTACAATTAACCCTAAGTATTTTGTGTGGCTTTTTAGAGTCAGTACCCTACTGTCCAGTTTTGATGTTCTGCATGACGGGATCTTGTATCTTCTGCTGAAAAGTATCAAGTCCGTTCTTTCCGCGTGGACGCTTAGGCTTGTGCGCCCAAATGTATATGATTTTTACGGTGTCGGTCATTAGATAGGCATTTCCCCGTTATAAATATGGCTATACCATCAGTATATGCCACCAGCTTCGGAGCTTTACCGTCAAACTTTTCCAGAATTTTGTTGACAACGGGCGACCAAAGGAGTTGAGAAGGAACCCCTCCTAAGGGAGTCCTTCTGCACGTCTGCCTTAACAATGCGGCGTCGTTCCACTCTGCCCTTATCCTTCTACCGCTCAATAGGCTTCGAATCCACAGATCAGCCGCATCATTAATGTTTGCAGTTCTAATATCGTCTAAGATGGCTTCAGATTCTTTTCAACAATTGCAATTTGTGAATAAAGTGCTGTCTCCGTAGACCTGCCTTTGGTGCATGCTGTGCCTTTGACATTCCATCCGGACATATAGAGTTACTCATGTCGGCCAAATTATTTTTTCAAGTGCTTTTAGGAGAAATGACGTTAAACTAATTGGTCGGTATTCCTTTCATTAGAGATGATTGCTTTTACCTGCCCTCGGTATAAACACAACTCTAGCTTCTCTTCAGCTGACCGGAACAAAGTTATACATCAAGCATCCGTTGTATATTTCCTTACCAGGGTGTTAACAGGTGCAGAGCCTTTTGCAGCATGGCTGGGAATATTCCATCAAGCCCTGGTGACATGTAAGGGTTAAATGAGTTTATTGCCCATTGTATCCCTTCCGTTGTAACCAAGTCCCGTGGTATACTTTCCACCGCGGTTCTTGGAGGTCCAAGATTACTGGTATCTTTGCAGCCAGAAATGTGCTCATTCAAGCGCCTCAAGCGATTCCTGACAGCTAGATGTCCATTTGTTGTTATCTTTACGGATAAGACTCGGCATAGATATAGTTAGAATCTGTTGCTATCATCTTCCTTAGTCCAGCCGTCTCACCCGCCCTTTCGATATTGCCACAATAATCCTTCCTGGATTTTCTTTTGCACCCCAGCATTCTTTACTATCAACTAACCTGGGTGGTTTGAATAGTAAAGACTAATGTAGATTGCGCCTTTGAGAACCCAACGCTTTGTTCCACAAGGGTGGTTTCGGTGTGTGTTTCTACGCATATATATATATATATATATATATATATATATATATATATATATATATATATATATATATATATATATATATATATATATATATATATATATATATATATATATATATATATATATATATATATATATATATATATATATATATATATATATATATATATATATATATATATATATATATATATATATATAAATATATATATATATACCTCTTAAATTAAAATTTTTGTTTTTTTTTCATACGTACACCTATATATAAATTTGTTACTAAGGCTAACGTGTTTCTTTCCAATGTTGTGGACTGCAACACATCGTTTTGTGTTCGTGATTTTGGTGTGACCTAAGGGATATACCTTTTTTTGGTTCCTGTGTTTTGTGGTCACACTGCGGTGCAAAACCTAAAAGAAACGATAGGGATCCCTGGATATAGGTTTGGACAAAGGCAAGCACTACTTGGGCCCAATATAGGATAATTATGACGATGGCTGAGGTGTTGAAAATGGATTGAGAGAAATGCGTGCAAAATAGGAGTAAAAAAATATAAAGAAAACAAAAGATATCTTTAATATAAATTAAAAAAATAATAATATTGACAAGGTAAGCAGGTATGTGAAGCTGTCGCACAATGGGCGCACTTAGGTCATAATTGACCACCTGTGATACCGCATGAAACTCAGGTCCCATATCTTTCAAAGGTCCATACATCTTTTATTTCAAATATCTCCCAATGAGTTCAGAAAGTAGTCACCCAGGCAAGTGCGCCTCCTTCTGGACAACACTGGACACGTGCATAACAGGTGTTCAATGACTCTTGCTCCTCCTCATCTATGCAACTCCTGAAGAAGTCTTTAGAGGAAATCCCCAGCCTCCTACCGTGACTACCCAGGGTCCAGAGTCCCGTTAGGACACTAACTATGGAACCTATACACAGTCTATTTAGAGATATTACATCCTTTGAGCGCTTGACATTATTTCTGCCCATGTTTGCATAGCTATTTTATATCTGGTACCTTCAGACCAGCGCCTGCCCGCTATGCCTAAGGATGTTGTATTTATTAAGAGGTAACATATGGTAATAGGAATACCAAGGTTTGACCTATCTGGTTCAATCGGTATGGTAGTCCCTCATGGGCAAATTCATCCGCTTTGCAGTTCCCTGGAATATCCCTGTGGCCGAGAACCCACTACAGATGCAGACGTGTCTACTTAGCTATCTGGTCCAAAGATTTTCAACAGCTTTAGACGACTTTTGATGTGATAACAGCTGAATCCATGGAGCGCAAAGCTGCTTCGCGGTCAGATAGATTGGAAATATCTTAAAAACATATCTTCTTCTTTATGCTTCTTATTCTCAATGCTGCCTCCATAGCCGTGACCTCAGTCCCAAACATACTGTAGTGGTCGGACGTCTTAAAGGAAATGTTAATGTCCAAATCTTCTGAGAATGCACCTTACACCGTAACTTAGATCCATCTGTGTAGATGTGAATCCTTTTGCATGAGGGGGGATGATGTCCTTGAAGGGAATGGAGATCCTGCACCTGCCATTGAAAGCATAAATTGCTGTGATCTAATCGAAAGAGTCAGGAATACCCTTGAAACGTCGCCTTATAGCTGAACTTGCAGCCATTTTTTCGCCAAAAGGCAGCAGATTAAGCATAATGTCCAAAATTTTGCCGTTGGGGTCGTTCTAGTAGCACCACTTAAGAATACCACTGCCGTTCTTTGTACCTTTGTTGCCAACCTGGTGTATGTTAACTTACTTAGGGCTGCCCATCAAGCAAGCACCCCATAAAATTGGACTGGTCGTATCCGCATACGCAACCACCTCTCCAGTCGAACGAGCAGCTTATTTGCCGCAAAATTCCAGAGTAGGGGTGAAAGAACTCCACTTTGATGTGTGCCTCTGCACACGGACTCTTTGGCTGACGCAGTCCCAGGCTAAAGGCGGGTCCACCTCCAAATCTCACAACGCACCGATTATTGCGTTGTTAAAAGCTCCCTCAATGTCCACGAAGGCAGCTAGGAAGAATTCTTTGATATGCAGTGATATCTACCGATTTACACTTGAAGTAGGCAAGCAGCTTCTGTACAGCTTATGTATCTATAGTGAGCCTCAAATGAATGTCTCACAACCTTTCCACATTTTTCAGACAATAAGAGAACAGACTAAAGGGTCTTAACTCCCCTGGAGTTGTGTGTGAGCTTTTGCGGCCTTGGTTATATCAATTACCTTAACATGCTTCCATGACTCTGAAACGTATGTTAAGTCAAGACAGCTTTTGTATATATTGAGCAGCCAATCGATTATAAGATTCTCTGACTGCTAAATCTCAACTGGAGATACGCCATCTGTGCCAGATCCTTTATATGGTTTCAAGATATGGATAGAGAATTTAAACTTTGGCTTCGTGATTATATCAGAGTTCACATCGACTACATTCACGCAGAACATCGTTCTCCGCAGAATGATGCTCGACCAACCATGGAAGTGGGTCTCTGAAAGATACTCTAGAGTATCATTATTATTTGAGGTCCAAGATCCATCCGCCCTACTCAGGTATCCAGGAACCATTGGAGCTGATAGGATCTTCCTAAGCCTAGACGTCTCAAAGATTTTTTCGACGTCATCGCAAAAGTTTCTCCACGATTCTCTTTATGCCTTCCTAAGGCTTTTTGAAAGTTTTATGTCCTGCTTTGTATAAAACCCAGTCTGCACTATCTCTAGACTTTTTTGCATTGATAAAAATTCTGCTACAGGTGTTCACCTAATTTCCTCCACACACCACGTTGGTTTTTGTTTCCCCCTGGGTCTACTGAGGGGACTAGAGACTGAAAGGGCTTTTTTAAGAGCATCCGTAAGAACCTCCACAGACGTATTAATTTCGTCACAAGTGCTGTGCTTATGGGGCTCTGAGGTAGTAGCCTAGCCACGGATACGATAGAGGAAGAGGAATTTACCTTTGTGATATTTCTTAAAGCCGTAGGGCTAGGTAGACTAAAATATCTAAAATATCGAACTGGATTAACCTATAATACAAAAAGGAGTGTTCCTCTAGAACTCTCCAATTTGAAAGCCGGTAAACAATTGATTGCTTGATTGGGGACGAGAGTCATGTCCAGGCCTCCTGCCTCAGAAATGAAAGTATTTTCTGACTAGAGATGAGCAAAATGTCAATGCCGGTGATTTTTTCACTGTTATTTAGAAATCGCTGGTAGCAACTATTATCGAATATACAAAGTAACAGCGATTTGATCAAAAGAGTAATTTTTAACAGTCCGTTCTTTTTTCACAGTGATTTAAAATCGCTACTTTTAATAAAAGCGTGGAATAAATCAAAAGAGTGATTTTTAACAGTCCGCTATTTTTTCACAGAGATTGAAAATCACTACTTTTAATAAAAGCGTGAAATAACAGCGGCGATTGATTTCACGCTTTGATAGAAATCACTGTTTCTGTGGAGCTTTTTAGGTTAATAGAGAGAGAGAGAATGGTATTATATGAATTTTGGCTACACTCATGCACACTTACACATTTAACATTAAAGAAAGTTTATGTCTATATAAGTCAACAGAGAGGGACAGTTTGCTATTATTTCAGGAGTCATTTTAAAATACAACGAATAAGAGCATACTGTGTAATATCACTGTTTGTTTCTTGATTGCTGTTACTTTTAATGTATGCAATTTATGCAAAGGGAAATTTTTCATTTGAATTTTTTAAAATAATTAGTAAAGTTTTGAAATTAAGTATACAGGGTAGCTAGCTATAATGGAATTTCTCAATGATGTTATACATTCTAGTGGATATTTTAAGTTATGTTATTATAAAATTTATTTGATTGAATACGTAAATTTCATATATTGGCGTTGTATAAATTGAACACACTCTTCTTAAAATGTAAATTAAAACTAATCAATTGAACAATTGGTGCATTGCTAGTGACATATCTCATTCGTAGTCGTTTTAATATCTTATCGTTTAATAAATAAATCAATGATATTCAGCTGGAAAAATACATTTTATTATTAGTAATCTAATATTTATAAATAATAAAAAATAGTCATAAATAAAGTTTAAGTGTAGTATTTATAGTTACAATTTAAAAATAATAATATTTTTACATTTTCATCCCTTAAACGATTTCGCCGCTTGTTTAATATCTGTCCAGCATGCGAAAAAAGGCGTTTGAATGGTACGGAAGATGCCAATGTGCAAAGATTTTCTTGCGCTACTATCGAAATATTTGGATACTTTGTTTTATAATATATATATATAATTATAATATATAATTATTGATCGGAATTTCGAGGAATTACGTCATCTTCCACATATCTATCATCTTTCCTATTATATATGCGCAAATGTTAAAATATAAAGCGATACGTATGAATATTCAAACTTTGCATAAATTGCACTCTCTCCAGCAATGGGATAATTTAACAGCAACAACTACATACATAAATTTAGTTAACTAACATGATAAAAACAGTGATTGATATATTCATTCGTTACCAAAGTAGTGAAATCACCATTCGCTGTTTTTCCCGCTTTTATTAACAGTAGCGATTTTCAATCACTGTGGATCGCTGTTACTTTGCATATTTGATAACAGTTTGGTTGACTGCTTACATATGTGGCGACACCACTACCCCCACCCAGTTGTCGGGTACGCCAACGCAAGCAGGTGTTAGTTCCGCGCGCCATCTATTAACACGCTGTCGCTGTCGCACAGCGTGTTTATGGGAAAACCGGAACTAGCCTGTGTTGGCTGCTGAACAACACACTTCGTGTTTCTGGCCTCTCAATCAACCCTTCTTTCTCTTCTGCGCTGGAGCTGGTGTGAGCGTTTCGTGCAATCCGAAAATATCTCGTTCAATATCTGGAAACTCGAGGAAATACACTTGTTTCTTGCACTACATATTATATAATTGTTTCTTGCACTACATATTGTATAATTGTTTCTTACACTACATATTGTATAATTGTTTCTTACATTACATATAATACACTTATTTCATTTCTTATATTACTGTTTTTATTGGCAACGCTACGTCCGAGTTCGCGAGCAGCCAAATTGGTGACCCCGACGTGATCGTAAAAAATATGCGCCCCATACAGGGGTATAAAACACGCATAGGATGCTCCACTCGCCAACAGCCTCAGGACCGGCGCCGCCGGCACCACCGGAGCAGCCGCCGACTCGAGCAACGTACGCTCCACACCAGCAGCCACAACCACCGCACGCGCATGCGCAGGCACAACTGGCCATGCCCACGCCATTTCTGATACCGACACACCACCTGCCGCCACACCGTGCAGGGGAACCTGGGGGACACGCCTCCTTTTCATCGCCGCCCGCGATCGAGGCGGAGAGCAGCTGTCGGCTCTCACCTTTCTGGAGGAGTAACCCCGATCTGTGGTTTTACCAGATCGAGGCCGCTTTCCAAGTACACCATGTGCGCAACGACAACAGCCGCTACAATCTAGTAGTTGCGGCGCTCGACCCGGAGACTATTTCCGAGGTTGCGGATGTACTCCGCACAGTAACGCCCGTGGGCAAGTATGAGGTGCTGAAGACGGCAATATTAAATCGCCTCACCGACTAGGCGGATCGACAGCTCCACAGATTACTCACCCAACTCGAGCTGGGGGACAGGAAGCCGTCCCAACTCCTGCGACAGATGCGCTCCCTAGCAGGTGACCGGGCCACGGATGACATCATCCGCGTGAAGTGGCTCGACCTGATGCCGCCGTCAACGCGACGGCTACTCAAAATCCTGAAAGGCACCAGTCTGGAGGAGCTCGCAGAGGCAGCTGACGAGCTGGTCGACAACGGACCTACAGTGGCAGCTACGCCACCTCCACTCTCGTCTCCGAGACCCGCTCTCCATTCGCGAACAGATCGTCGCATGATTCAACGGGTAACTCCGTGCACGCAGAGCATGCCGCACTGCGCCAGTCAGTGGCACAGCTCGTGACACTAACGCGGGAGAATCAGGAGCTGCTGCGTAAAATAACGCCCCCACTTCATAGGGGTCGCGCTGAAACCCGCAGCCCCAGCCGGCATCGAGATCGCTCTACAGCGCCTGGCCAATGTTGGTACCACTGAAGTACGGGGCGACAGCACAGCAGTGCCGACCACCGTGTATCTTTGCCGCCGCCGTGGCCGCCACCTCGACGCCGTCGGGAAACTAGCGCAGCCGACGCCGACTTGGGCGAACGAAGCCGGCCGACCACCAACCGAAAAACGCCTACACGTAACGGATCGGACAACATCCACCCGCTTTCTCGTGGACTCGGGTTCAGTGGTCTCTTTACTGCCGAGGGGAACGGTCGCCCGCAAACTACAGCGAAACAGCCTCACGCTGTACGCCGCCAATTCGTCGCCGATAGCCACATACGGGCAGCTCACGCTGAAGCTGAACCTCGCCCTGCGTCGGGATTTTACTTGGGCGTTCACTGTGGCCGATGTGCAAACTGCCATTCTCGGGGCGGACTTCCTGGCATACTATGGGCTCCTAGTAAACTTGAGGGGGCGACGCATCGTAGACCCCCTTAGCAATATCGCGGCAACGGGCCGCATGAACTCGGCTCGAATCTACGGCATCTCCACAGTGGCTCGCATTGATGCACCTGTGGGACCACACGGCGACCGGTATAGAGAGCTCGTCCAGCGCTTCCTGCAACTCGCTTCACCAGCAGGGGTCATGGCCACTGTACCAGACTTGCCGGTACAACACTTCATCGTCACGGAGGGCCCTCCCGTTTTCGAACGCCCCCGTAGACTCGTCGGTGAACGACTCGCTGCTGCCAAAGAAGAGTTCGCCGACCTCCTCGACAAGGGGGTGGTGCGCCCATCATCGAGCCCATGGGCCAGTCCGCTACACATGGTACCAAAGCCGAATGGAAGCTGGCGAGCCACTGGCGACTACCGCCGCCTCAACGCGTGTACCTTGCCAGACCGATATCCTCTACCGATCATCGAGGACCTGATCCAGGAGAGCCGGGGAAAAGTATTCTCTGTAATCGATCTGCAGAAAGCCTTCTACCAAATCCCGGTTGCAAAGCTGACATCCCGAAGACGGCAGTCACAACACCTTTCGGCCTCTTCGAGTTCGTGGGTATGCCATTAGACCAGCGTAACTCCGCGCAAACGCTTCAGAGGGTAATTAATCACCTACTGAGGAAACTCCCCTTCGTGAAGGGCTACGTAGACGACCTGCTCATCGCATCCGAGACACATGACGAACACCTGCATCATTTGAGCCAATTGTTGGAGACGCTTAGAGCGGGAACCTACGCATCAACTTGGACAAATGCCAACTCGGTGCCCAAGAAGTTACATTCGCTGGGTATCGAGACAGATGACAGATTCTGCCACGTTCATGTTGACCTGATCAAGCTACCGCTGGTGAGAGGACTGTCGCACTGCCTGACCATCATCGACCCCTTTTCCCGATGGCATGTGTCTGTCCCATTCCCGGACATTCGAGCTGTGACCGTCGCACGAGCGTTCTTCCACAGTTAGGTCTGCACTTTCGGCACGCCACTCACCATCACCTCCGACCAGGGGGGTCAATTCGAGGGGGAGCTATTCACGGCTCTCGCGAAAATGACGGGTGCTAACCATGTTCACACAACGCCCTACCACCCACAGTCAAACGGCATGGTGGAGAGACTACACCGCACACTAAAAGCGGCCTTGTTGTGCAGTCCAGACACACCATGGCCAGACGCCTTGCCAACAGTGATATTGGGGATGTGGACGGCGTACAAAGAGGACCTCAAAGCAACTCCAGCCGAGATGCTCTTCGGCACCCAACTACGCCTGCCGGGGGAATTCTTCGGACAACAAAACGACCCTACCACCCAACCGGTTTTCATCGAGCAGTTGCGCAAGCTGGTAAAAGCGATCAAGCCAGTACCAGCGTCCAACCACTCGAGACAGAAGCCGTTCGTCTTCAAAGAATTGCGCACCTGCACGCACGTATTCTGCAAGCTGGACAAAACCCGGAGGCCACTCGAACCGCCATATACTGGCCCCCATAAAGTAATTCGCCGGGTCAACGACAAGAGTTTCATCATCGACTTGAACGGCGTCGAGAAAGCCATCTCTACGGACTGCTTGAAGCCGGCACACCTCGAAATGAGTGACTCAACATCGCCGCCATCGCTGCAGGCATCCCGATCATCATCGCCATCCCGATCGCCATCGCCGCAACCGTCGTCATCGTTAGCGACAAATGACCCGCCAGCGTTCCATCCAAGGAGACATCTGTGGAGTCAACCACCGCCCCGCTCAGGGGACCAACCTTCACCACAGCCGGGGAGTCGGCCGACGAAACGGGTATCGTTCTCCGCGCCTCCTGCGCCGATCACTGGGGGAGGAATACCTGTGGCGACACCACTACACCCACCCAGTTGTCAGGTACGCCAACGCAAGCAGGCGTTAGTTACGCGCGCCATCTATTAACACGCTGTCGCTGTCGCACAGCGTGTTTATGGGAAAACCGGAACTAGCCTGTGTTGGCTGCTGAACAACACACTTCTTGTTTCCGGCCTCTCAACCAACCCTTGTTTCTTTTCTGCGCTGGAGCTGGTGTGAGCGTTTCGTGCAATCCGAAAATATCTCTTTCAATATCTGGAAACTCGAGGAAATACACTTGTTTCTTGCACTACATATTATATAATTGTTTCTTACACTACATATTATATACTTGTTTCTTGCACTACATATTGTATAATTGTTTCTTACACTACATATTGTATAATTGTTTCTTACATTACATATAATACACTTATTTTATTTCTTTCTTTTTTATTGGATACGCTACTCCCGAGCGTAAGCCAAACATACATATCTATATGCATGCACGCAATGAAAACAGCGATCGCAGTCAGTGTTTAAAGTCACGGTGATTGAAAAATAGCAATCACTGGTATCGGCGATACTCAAAAATCACTGGATCGCTCATTACTAATCGTAAGTCTTTAAAAATTCGGTAGCTACAATATCTTTATCTTGTTCGCTATTTTCAATATCATTTATAAATTCCCTTTTTATTGTTTTTATCTCTCCTATTTTCTTTTCTATAGTCTCATTGCTATACCTTCGGTTCGATGACTTATGCAAGTTTGACAGTATCAGATGTAAAGATTTCTGTGTTGTTTCCATAGCAATAAACCATATACACAATTGTTTGTGTTGAGCATAAATTGTTCCTGATTGCTTATGGACTAGAAATATTATAGCGGCAACAACTAATAGTGCACATGCTGTTTCTGCTAAAATATCGTTAATACCAATAACAGAATTATTTGATTGGCAACGATAGTTTCTTGGGACTTTGAATTACCCATTTTTTTCAATTTTACAAATTTTAACAATTTTATCAATTATTTAAGTTTAAAAATTTTTAATTAAGAAATTTTACAAATTTTAACACAAATCTAATGTTTTACAAATTTATCAATTAAAAACAGATTATCCCTTTTTGTAGTTGCTGGATTGTAATAGTCCTTTATCGTTGGGTTGCCGTGAATTCCCATTGCTTCCCAAACGCTTCTTACACAGGCAACTAGTTGTTTATTTGTTGCTCCTTTTAGTCTCCTAATTTGTTTTAGCTTATGTGTTGATGCAGCTGTTGCAATTTGCTCGACAGCGTGCAGGTCTTCATCTGTTAGACCAAACAGTGCGTCGTTCATTTCCTTGTGTTTATTTCTTTTTGCCTTTTACGATACTGTTTAACCGTTGGTACCTTTATTATCCTGAATCCAGATGTGGGGCGCAGCAGTGAATGCTAATATAAATATTTTGGAAAGATTCCATGCAAAACTATTGCGAAACATGTATCACTATACGAGTATACTGGGCACTGCTAAGTACCCATTCTAACGTACTATCTTTAAATCTACTGGAGTCAACGGCAGCAACGTGCAGAATTATACGAACACCACCCTTGGAATCCGTTGATCAAAGATATAGTATTATTATTTTCTTTCATATATAAATAATTTATTGATACTTATAGTACATAGAACATTGGTATGAAAGTTTTATGAAACGATAGCATTGGCTCTTCTTTCGCATGTTGTATTGTAATTGCTTAGTGTCCGAAAGAACAGAGATTGCAAATAAACGGAGACATTTTAAAAAAAAAAAGTAAAAATAGTGCAAAGTTTCAAATAAAGCAACCACATAAATCTCTATTCCGATTCAAAAGACTTTAAAGTGAAGCAACTGGTTACACAAAAATAAATCCTCTGTAAAGCAGTTTAGTTTAAAAAATAAATTCATCTTTGAATCTTCAACCCCCAGATTCACACAATGAATTTGAACAACCTTGATCAACAAAACTAATTCAGACAAAAGAATTTGATGAACACAGAAATTTGTACAAAAACAATATGACTATGACCACAAGACGGCAAAGGGCTAATTACCGCAGAGACAGAAAGACTTAGAGCAGCTTTCGAATGCCAGTTAGCTCCTCTTAGACATGAAAAACGGAACCGTCAGATACAGGTTTAATAAGACTAATAGAAGCTTTTGATCAGGCAAACAAATAAATACATTTTTGGCGCAACGGAAACTTTCACGAATGGTGACAATCATACTGCTAAAGAAAATTTCCTCCATTAGCGCGTGGGAAAAAACAAAGACATGCTGAAGCTGTACTGTAAATACAGTATTCTATTCTATGTTGATGAAATAATTGGAAGATTGGGCATGATGTATTAAGATAATTATTATAAGTGAAGGTTGATGCTGCAGTTGGCCACAGTAAGGATGGGCAATCTCAGTTCTAGAAAATTTCAGCTTTACGACCAAGCATTCAAGTCACATTAGTGACTAATAAAAACATTATGAAGGAAGCGAGTTTTTGGTTCTCTCTTCTACTAGCTGCTTATTAACCCGATTTTCGTTTTTTAAAAATATTAAATATACATATTGGTAGAAATAAAAAAAAAATATTTTCATATGGTGTCATTAACTGGGTTAAAATCAGGTTCAAATTGTCAATTGATATCAACAACAGCGCCCAGATTATTATACTTTGTGGATAAAAAAATGTTGCATACCATTTGTTGTTGTTTTTTTCTCAGAGATAAATTCTCTCTCTATCAAGAACACCAACTACAAAAGGGTTGCTTTGTACTCAAATTTCTATTTGTCGAATATGGAGTACGAAAATAAAAAAAGAACAATTAAGATAAATTAATAATATACTTATTAGTAAGAGTAAATTAGTCAGAAAAATAATAAATAGACAAATTTGTATGGGACAAAATTTATATTATTTAATTACATCAAGTTCGATAACAAATATAAATGTAAATTTAATTTTTTTATATATATTGCAAATCTATATATCTATCAAATGGTATCAACTGCTGCTTTCACATTTTGAAATTCCATAATTTGTGTGATACATTAAAAAAAACAACCAAACTAATAACTAAAAATTAAAGGAGGAATTAACTATTAGTTTTAATAAATTTAAGTAATTAATATATTGACTTTTATACCTAATATTCGAAAAGGTTATAATTGTCAAGTAAAGAAATATTTGACGATATTGAATTTCGTACTTTTTGGAGCGGGAATAATACTTGAAATTTTAATAAACGATTAAATATATTTTGATGTTTTGTGGATGTGTTTTTAAAACGTTTCACATAGTTTCATAAAAAAGGGAAAAATAAAAATAAAAATAATACAAATTATAAACACCTAAAGTGATCACGCAAATCACCGAAATAGTGAGTCTTCCACTGGTTTGAGATTGCACCTTTGTTTAAATTAAGTGTAAACCAAAAATCAAAATTAATAATAAGTAAAAGTCCAAATAGTGGTAATAACAAAATATAAAAAAAAACAAATTATACATGGGCATTTTGCGCTCTCCACCTCTAGCAAGAGATCGATGTCTCACTCCCGCGCGTCCTTCTGCATCACCAATAAGCAGTATACCAAAAACTTCATTGAAACCAACGTAGTTGTCCTTTCATGAGTTAACAGCGCATGCGCATTTAAGCATACCAACACAGCAACTCCCGCACCAACCCAAACACACAAATGCATTCTCATGCAAATACAGCTAACACACACTTGCTAAGCTCAATATCGTCTGATAAACTTTCAAAAAAACAAATATAACAAATACAACAATTTCCGCTCAGTCTGCAACTATACAAACAGGCAAGGATCTGTAGATTCAGATTAAACGGAAACTAAACCCCCCAAAAAATAATAAATCAAAAATATATAAAAGAAATGAAATTGATCAACCTACTAACTCAATGTACCACAACAGGTTTGCCACACTTAATGATGAGCCAACCAAAGAAAATGAAATAATTTCAAGTAAAATAAATTCATCTGAAAAAATCATTAAACCGCCGCCAATCTACTTGCGTGAAACGTTCAAACGTTCTGGTTGAAAATATTGCTCGCCTAATAGGCAAGAATAATTTTCATATAATATCGCTCAAAAAAGGTAACATACAAGAGACTAAAATCCAAATATATAACGAAAAAAATTATCGCTCTATTGCTAATTACCTCGACGATAACAAAAAAACCATTACACGTACCAATTGAAAAGTAGAAAAGGCCTAACTTTTGTAATAAAAGGAATAGAACCAGAAGTTGAACCAGTTGAAATAATGCAAGCGCTGGCAGACGGCGGATTCAATGCAAAAACAATATTTAACATAAAAAAAGAGGGATAAAATACCTCATACCCATTATTTAAGGTGGAGCTCGTTCCAGAGACGAGAAATCTGAAAAAAATGAAACCCACCCTGTTTATAGCCTACGTTACTTAATACATCGTAGAATTTCAATTGAGGAGCCCCACAAGTGCAGAGGTCCGGTACAATGCTCAAATTGCCAGGAATATGGTCACACGAAATCCTACTGCACTCTACGCACAATATGTGTCGCTTGCGGCGATTTTCACCCCTCCGTTGAATGTAAATTTGACAAATTTGATAAAAATGTAAAAAAATGCAGCAACTGCGGTGGTAACCACACGGCCAACTATAGAGGGTGTCCAGTTTACACAGACCTGAAGATGAAGGCGCTTACAACACAAAAGCTAGTTCGCTGTGAACATAGCAATATTGAACCTAACTATCCTAGCATAAATCCAGCCAATGCTGCGCCCTCGTCCTCAATGACGTACGCAAACTATTGAAAAAATCATCTACTGAAAGTCTAGCTAGTTCTGCACCCGTTCAATATGTAGAAGCAATGATTTGTAACCTAACGCATTGTATGACCCAATTTATGTCAACCATGCAAACAATGATTCATGAGCTTATACAAAATCAGAATCTACTGATGAAAACACTGCTCTCTCAAAAATAAATTAACCAATTAAAGTTATGCTACTGGAATGCCAACGGTATTATCCAACTCAAAAAAGAAATCAAGAATAATTTTTTGTACAACATCGAAATTGACATAATGCTTATCTCGGAAACCCATTTAACAGATAAGTACAACTTCAGTATTGCCGGTTTCAATTTGTACAAAACCAATCACCCAGACGGTAAAGCGCACGGAGGCGCAGGAATTCTAATTAATGCCCGTATAAAACATTTCCTACGTGACAGATATCCGGAAAGACACAATCAAGCCACTTGAATCTCCCTTCAGTGCTGGGGCGAAATTATAACAATTTCTGCAGTATACTGTCCACCTAGATTCCAACTAACGTCAGAAAAATTCCTGCAGTTTTTTCAAACACTCGGAAGAAAATTTATAGCAGCTGGAGACTATAATTCTAAGTATACCTACTGGGCTCTCCTCTGGTAACCCCTAAAGGCAAACAGTTGTACGATATATTGATCATCGAAATCATCTAGATTTTGTCTCAAGTGGCCAACCCACATACTGTCCAGCGGACCAGCGTAAAATCCCTGATCTTATTGATTTCGCTGTGATCAAAAATATAAACAGGGCACTGGTTTCCTCTGAAGCAATTTTCGACTTGTCCTCCGATCACACACCTGTCATCATATACTTTAACAAAACTCCTGAACTTGTACATAAAGCGCCCAAATTGACCACCAACAAAACAATCTGGCTGAAGTATAAGAAATACGTGAGTACACATATTTGCCTGGAATCTCCTCCTAAAAACAAGGATGACTTAGAGAGAGCGCTCCACGAGTTTAATTCCTTGTTAGCATCAGCGGCTGCGTGCGCAACACCACCAGAAAGAACGATGCCGGTTGCTACCCGTTATATAACTTAAACCCATGTGCAGTGCCTCGTTAAGGAGAAAAGACGCCTAAGACGAGAATGGCAGAAATATAGGTCACCTGCCCTAAAGAGGAAATTAAAATTGTCACAAAATCACCTTAGAGATGTACTTCGAAAGGAAGCTGAAGCAAGTATTGACACCTATATTAAAGATCTGGGCCCGCTTTACTCACTTTGGAGAGCTACAAAGGTTGCAAAAAGCCCAAGGGAAAGTGAGCCACCAGTAAGGCTTGGAAATGGAAGTTGGGCCAAAAGCGCAGCGTTTTCTGCACATCTACAAACAGTTTTTTGTCCTAATGCTCCGTGCAATAACTTCGAGGTCCCTACTTTACGTATAAAGCGAGTAGAGCATGTACTGCTTTTTCCGTACCGGGCAGGCCACTCTATCAATTCGCAGTAATGCAATTTGGGTTGTGTAATGCGGCATTGCTATAGAAATACCATGTAGTCAAATTGTTGATATAGACTTTTGGAATTTTGATACTAATCTGATCAATAAATTGTTGATCTAAACTCTTGGGATATTTATACTCATCTGATTAATTTTTCACATCACACTTTCAAAACATTTCTCTAATACACTGTCAGTCTGAATAATTATAACAAATTGTGGATATGGAAGGTTATTAGAGAATTATGTGAAACATTTATCTATTATTATCACGACTAGAAAAGTAATAACAATGAAACAATTCTTAAACATATGGAAAAATTAATAACTGCATTTTCAGATATTAGTTTAATATAGATTATTGTGTGTATTTTTTAAAGGAAATCGTGTTTTACGCCTCAATTTTTCGATCGCTCCACGGAACTCGTTACTGCAGTAATCATTAATACCTTTTAACGGAGTGCTGTTTTGAATCCCATCTTGTCATATTGTTATTTTTAAATTTTAAAATTTTCTGCAATAAACTACTCGTATAAATATATATATAATGCAAAAGTATATCATGCAGGATAGGTTAGGTTAATTGTGTGTCCTAAGACTAATTTAGGCCTGTTCAAAGCCCATTGTGGCCACTAGAGTTTTCTCCCTATACCTCCGGATGCTTCTTAAACCATCCTGTGGATTAGATAAAATTAGCCACTTTCATTTGCTTTATCTGGGAAACCTCCTCAATACTGTCAATAAATGCGAATCCATGCAACTACACAGGACGTATTCCACTAATTCCTCTTCCTCGATATCTTAACAGCTGCTACAAATGTCATAATGAGGTACCCCCAGTCTTGCATGTATACAAAGTAAATAATGACCTGTCAGCACCACTATCGTGTTTTTTATATCCTGCCAAGTAAATTTAAACAGCAGTTTAGAGCCGCGCAATTCCATTCCGGGTTTCACTAATTATTAGGCAGAATGATAGCTGTCGAGCATTTGCAACTTCGACAGTGATGTATCTTTTAGCAATTGGCATGTAAATATTTAACTGAATGCATTGGTAATTTATTCGGGAGGATAGATATTAAGCCTTCATTAACAAGCTCATCAGCTTTGCAATTGCCGACGATAGTTCCATAGCCCGGCACGCAGACCAGGTTTATGTTCAAGTATTGCGATAGTTCGCTTAATAATTTATGACATTGTACTACCGTTTTTGTCGAGTGTCTTACCATATCTTACGATTTTAAATATATGTGTATACGGCACAACAACATTTCCCGGGTCAGCTTGTATATATACAGGGTGGCCCAAATAAGACCAGCTGATGTGAAACACAAATAACTTTTTTATTTTTTAACATAATTTATTTTTTCTTTTTGCAGATTATAACTGAACTCTTGGAAATTTAAAATGAATACATACAGTCCACAACAACGCATTAAAATTATCGAATTTTATTATTCTTCTCAACGATCAATTGTTCTGACGCAGCGAAATTATCGCCGTTTTTTCCATTTAAGTGGTTATGTGAATAAACAAAACTGTAGGTTGTGGGGCTCCGAAAATCCAAGGACAATACATCAGCATCAGTCACACCCAATCAGATGCACTGTTTGGTGCGGTGATGAATGATCGACAACTTTTTGCGGCCAATGGTGGAGCAACATCCTAATTTGTGGTTTCAACAAGATGGAGCCACTGCGCATACTGCTAGGCAAACTATTGACATGCTGCGTGAAATTTTTGGAGAACGCATAATTTCAAGAAATTCAGATTTCCCTTGGCCTCCTCGTTCACCAGATTTTTTTTTATGGGGATATTTAAAAGACAAAGTGTATGTTAACAAACCACAGACACTTGGACAGCTCAAGCAGAATATTCGAGACGAAATACGGCGCCTGCAACCAGAAACATTACGCCGTGTAATGCAAAATGCGCTAAAAAGAGCCAATGCCTGTATCGAGCAAAATGGTGGTCATTTGTCTGATGTCATATTTCACACATAGTCACGTTAAATTTCCATAAAATGTATTTAACATATTAAAATAAATCATTTAAAAAAACCCGTTATTACAAGATTTACACGTGTTTAACACGTGTTTAGTGATGTTTGTCAGTTTTGTTGGCCAGTGACCCGACAGTAAAACAAACTCAGTCAAATCAATGACACGAATTTAAATCAATGACACGAATTGGAAAATGGAACGTTCGCTCTCTCTCTGAAATTTCAAAGCTCGCACAGGTTTGCAGGGAGATGGAGTGTTATGAAATTCAAATTCTCGGCCTAAAAAACCCTGCAACGCTCCAACTTTACCAGGACACACTGTCTACTACCATTGCACTCTATGAACATGGACCGTCCTGGCAACAAATTCAAAAAGCCTGCACACAAGCTGCGGAAAAAATTGTTGGACTCCAACATCGCAAAAGAAAGCCATGGATAAGCAACACCACCTGGCAATATATCGAAGAACGTAGAAGGATGAAAACCAAAGTAAACACTGCTTCATTATCCGACCGCAACAGCTTTCTCAGCGCGTACAATGCTATGCATCGGCAGGTCAAAAATGTTGTAAGGACTGATAAAATGGCATATGTGGAGGGAATTGCTGGTGAAGCAGAGCGATCAGCAAACTGTAATAACTTGCGAGGCGTATATGCAGCCATAAAAAAATTGACTAACACAAAACCTAACATACCGCCTATCAAGGCTAGTGACGGTAGCATCCTAACCTCTGACGAAGATCAACTCGCGCGCTGGAGAGAATTTTTCGTGGACAAGAGCGTAGAAGCGGAAAACAACACTGCACCCTTCTGAACAGCGAAGAAGAAACCCCAACAGAATTATCCCTGTCGACCCGCCCACCACAGAATAAATCAGCCTGGCAATCCATAAGCTAAAATTCAACAAAGCTGCTGGACCTGACGAACTTCCTGCTGCACTCTTGAAGTATGGCGCTAACATAATCTCTCATGCACTCTACCCTATCATGCATAACATCTGGGCGTCTAACACCATCCCCACTGACTGGAAAGAGGGAATCATAATCACTATTCCAAAAAAAGGCCATCTCAGCCAATGTAAAAATTGGAGGGGCATAACCCTTCTCAACTCCATCCTGAAAATCCTAGCTCTTATCATCTTAGATAAAGTGTCAGGTGTACTCAACAGCCAGTTGCGGCGTGAACAAAATGGGTTCAGAGCAAACCGATCTTGCGTGGACCACATCAACACTTTACGCATAATTGTGGAGCAATCTGTCGAATGCAGATCCCCACTATTTCTCCTTTTCGTGGACTTCGAACGTGCGTCTGACACGGTTAACAGAGATGCAATATGGCGCTCTCTACAAAATTGCGGAGTTCCGGACAAGATCATCGAGCTCATTAAGGCCCTATATAAAGACGCGAACCTTAGTGTGCGTTATAAAGGTAAAAATAGTGCCAACTTTAATATAAACAGAGGCGTTAGGCAGGGGTGCGTTCTGTCACCACTGTTGTTATAGTGGTCTGGGATGATGTCCTTAGGCGTCCTAATGCGGAGACGGAGGAGGGGTTGCAGTGGAGATTAAACCAAAGCTCAGCCATTTGGACTACGCTGATGACATCTGTTTCATGACGCACACGTTAGCAGGCGCCTCGTCAAGAGTACGCCAACTAGCCGTAAACTTCTCCAAAACTAAACTTTTGCGACTGCAAACTGCAAATACATCTCCACTCACTGTACTGACAAATGATAACTCCACCATCAATATTGAGGACGGTGACAGCTTCTGCTACCTTGGTAGCTACATAACAAAATATGGGGGTGCAACATCTGATGTGGCAGCACGCATAAACAAAGCACGGTCTGCATTCCGGAATTTGGATCGAATTTGGCGTTCTCGTGTGATATCGCTGCGCACAAAAATACGAATATTTAACACCAGCATAAAACCTGTTCTGTTGTATGGGTCTGAAACATTGTTGGTCTCAGAACAAATAACTCGACAACTTCAAACTTTCTACGAAGAATCTGCCTACGAAGAATCTGCCGCATTTTCTGGCCCACAACGATCATGGACAAAGACCTGTGGCGCCTCACCAATAGCGAGCCTATTGACACACAAGTTAAAAGACGCAAGTGGAGCTGGATAGGGCACATTCTGCGTAGAGAAGACACCAACATTGCAAAGATGGCCTTTCAATGGAACCCACATGGTAGTCGGAAAGCAGGACGCCCACGACAAACATGGGTACGCACTATCCACGCCGAAAGTCACCGCAGAGCCACCTGGAACGAAATAAGACACCTGGCTGCTGATAGAAACCGTTGGAGAGCTTTTGTGACCGCCCTATGCTCCGACTAGGAGCGATATTTGACTCTTTTATAATTATGTCTTTTAGTTAACTTTGTTAGCATAAGTATAGTTTTATTGTGTCAAATGTCATGGAATTAATAATAATAATAATAATAATATATACTAGCTGACCCGGAAATCGTTGTTGTGCCATATAAATTATCAAAGAAATCAAAAGTAATTATAAATCGATAGTGAAAAATAAAATTAGAATCTGATGAAAAACGGTATACCGATTTGTTCTTTTAGTATTTTACCAAAAATCGAGCAAAATTTTGCACGTACTTCATTGTGATACATAACAAATATGGAATTAAATGTCAAAGTGACGCGAGATGACGTGTATCTTTGTACAAACTGTCAAACGATCAGTGGTTCTGAATTTGTGAAGTTTAAAAATTTTTTTTGTTGCAAATAAATCACATTAATGGAGGTTGATGAATGTAAAAAAGGAAAAAAGTTACACGAAAGAGACACGAATCACCAAACGAACATACCCAATAACCTCACGTAAATGAACGACGGTTAATGTTTTAAATCCCAGTGCCCTAGGGAGAAAGGTTTCAGAGCAAACAAAAAAGGTGCGCTCACTCCCAAACACCAGATGGGATCCTAAAAGTAGGCAATCCCGTTTCACTGATACGCAATAACGTTTAACTGCCCTCCGCTTAATCTTGTTCGTCCCGAACAAGGATAGTACTGCATCCTTTATAAGGAGATAGCCTCTCCAAATGAACGACTTTCATTTTGCTCCTGACATTTCTCGCCAACTGGATGCGGTAGACTACATCGTTGAGCCGCTTTATCACCTTATAAGGCCCTTCCCAGTGTTTCTGCAGTTTTGGCGATAATCCCTTTTTCATTTGCGGATTATGAAGCATAACTAGCTGCCCTTCCTGAAATCCCTTAGAGTTTTCTCGTACATCATATCTGGCTTTCATTTTATCACTCATCATTTGTGTGCGCTTTCTGATGTTTCCATGAATTTCATTCAACTGTCGTTGTTTGTCAGCTACATAACTGCTACATGAAACTTCCGTAGATGAGTAGGCACCGAATTTCAGATCTGCAGGTAATCTTATGTCACAGCTGAAAATAGCCTTAGCTGGTATTGTAGATGTTGTACCGTGAGCTGACAATCGGTATGCCATTAAGAAGTGGGGTATGCGTTGGTCCCAATCTCTCTGGTTTCTGTCCACGACTTTCCATAAGTGTTCCTCAAGCGTACCATTAAATCTTTCAACGATTCCATCAGATTGTGGGTGCAAAGGGGTTGTACGAGTTTTGCGTGTGCCCATTAATTCACTCATTTCCAATAATATCGTTGACTCGAAATTTCTGCCTTGATCCGAGTGCAACGCGAAGGGAGCTCCGAATCTGCAGACCCAATTATTGAAAAATGCATCTGCAACGGTCTTAGCTTCTTGATCGGGAATGGGATATACTTCTGGCCATTTACTAAAATAGTCGATTACGACGAGAACATATTTGTTGCCGGAATCACTAATTGGAAACGGACCTGCTATATCCATTGCAATACGCTCAAATGGCGCTCACACGTTCTATAAATGCATCTTGCCCTGACTGCGACGGCTCGGTCCCTTGGCAGCTGTACACTTTTCACAAGCACTAATCCAGGCAACTACCGATTGCTGGCAACCATCCCAATAAAATCGTGTTTTAATTTTCTCGACTGTTTTTGTTATTCCCAAATGTCCTCCGCTTGGCCCACTATGGTATTCCTTGAGAATTTCGCTTATTCTTGCCTTGGGTACCACAATCAAGTTCTTCGTGGTTTTTCCATCTTCGCTCTCCCACAGGCGGAATATGCATCCGCCTTGCAGCTTTAAGCTATTCCATTGAACCCAATATGCTTTAGTTATGGGACTTCTTTCAGTCGAGATTTCATTCCAATCAGGTCGTTTTCCTTCATTCTTACTTGACACGATTTTTGCCAATTCTGGGTCGTTTCGTTCTCTTCTTTTATCTTTTCTGCTGTCCATTCATCATCTGGTTAAACAGCCATTAAGCGCACATCGACTACTCCTTCTTTCCCTTCAGCTTTAGAACAGTGCTTACATTCCATACTGCAAGGACGTCGTGATAGTGCATCACCATTCCCGTGGCCGCCTCTTCGATGTTCTATTGTGAAATCGTAGCTTTGAAGTCTCTCAATCCATCTCGCAACCTAACATTCGGGATTTTCGAACTGTAATAGCCAGCGCAGAGCAGCGTATTCCGTTCTCAACAAGAACTTTTGTCCATACAAGTACTTGTTAAAGTGCTTCACGTACTGCATAACCGCCAAAAGTTCTCTCCACAGTAATTTCGCTCTGGCTTTGATAAGATCTTGCTGAAGTAGGCTATTACTCTTTCGTGTCCGTCAATAACTTGCGACAGGACACCTCCAATCCCAAAGCCACTCGCATCTGTGTCCAAAATAAATTGTTCGTCAGGAACTGGATACGCAAGGCTGGGAGCTGTACTCAAAAGCTCTTTCAGTCTTTTGAATGTCTTCTCCTGTTCATTTTTCCACACAAAAGGACAATTCTTCCTCGTTAATTCATGCAGACTACCAGCCACGTCTGCGAAGCTTGGAACAAAGCGTCTGTAATAAGTGCAAAGACCCAAGAAGCTGCGTAGCTCATGCAAACTAGTTGGTTTTGGCTACTCCCTTACTGAGTCTATCTTATCTGGATCTGTGTGTACTCCTTCAGGTGTGACTTTATGTCCAAGGTACTTGACTTCTCTCTTGAAGAACGATAATTTCTTTCCGCTCAGCTTCAAATCGCATCAGTACTTCTTCCAAATACATCAAGTGGTCCTCGAAGTCCTTTCCCATAACGCTGATGTCATCTAGGTACACCAGACACGTTTTCCAGTGGAGACCCTTTAGCACATGTTCCATTAGGCGTTCAAATGTAGCTGGAGCATTACACAGTCCGAATGGCATCACCAAAAATTGCCATAGTCCATCACCGGCACTGAATGCTGTATTTTCCTTGTCTTGGTCGTCTACTGCCACTTGCCAATATCCGCTTTGTAAATGCAGCGTTGAGAAACAATTTGAACCAGAAAGTGTGCGAGATTACTATCTTTCTTCGTTACCTCATTTAGTGCACGATATTCTCTACAGAAACGTGTGGAGCCATCCTTCCGCTTGACTAATACCACTGGAGAGTTCTTCGTTGTTCTGATGCATTTCCTTCAGTAACACATTCACCTCCTCTCTCTTCGCCAGAGGTACTCTTCTTGACGCTTGACGAATGGGTTTGGCATCACCAGTGTTGATTGTGTGTTTCACCATCTTTGTTCTGCCTTCGTTTTCACCCTTTTCAGCAAACACTGACCAATGTCTTGCCAAAAGTTGGCTGGCAGTCTTCCTCTGCTCTGTGGGTAAGTCTTAGCTCCATTCTTTGGTCAGATCTTCGAGCACCTTTTTATCAGCTGGTATCTTCATTTTTGTGTCTCGCGGCTGGCTTTCACAGTTTACAATTGCAGAAATTGCCTGACAATTTCCAATTATCTGTCCTCTATGGTTCTAGCTGAATTTGCAAGATTGACCACTCTTACTGGGACTATTCTGTTCTGCTGTTCTTCTACGAGGGTTTTTCCAATTATGATGTCATCCAGTGCAAATTTCTATCAGTCTCCACAACCCACAACTTGTTCTTCTCCACATCTCCGTCCATTTTGGTTCATATGACTGCCTCTGACTTTGCTGGGATTTTTGTCCTCCGCGATACAATGGCTTGTTTGTAATAGCTATTTATTTTAAAAGTTATTAGCACAAATACTGATAAAGCTATTATTAAAATTATTATATCTATTTCGGCGTTGTCGTCTTTTCTGATTGTTGTTTGGCCGCCAGCGTTGTTGCTATTATTTGGGACTATTATAATTTCCTCCAATTTGGCTTGCTTTTGTCCCATCTCTCAGATTTTTGCGTTTGTCGATCAATTTCTTTCTTAGTATCGGGTCTCTTGTGATTGCGGTGATGCGGTGCAACTCAGCTCTTTCTTTTCGTAGACGTACGGCTCTACCTACTCTAGATTTCGTCTTGGGGTGCGTTTGAGGTGGTGGTGCTGGTTTTTGTTTAGTCTGTCGTGCCAAATATCGTTCTATCGATAATGGTTGTGGTCCAAGCTTCAACGACGTTGGTATATAAATTTCGCTGCTCTCTTGTGGAATAATCGGCTGCGGGATGTATGCCTCTTCGTTAGGATTTGATGTTCTGGCATATGCCTCCCATTTGTCGAAGATTGCGTCGATTTCTGCTTTCGTCATTTATAGTTTATGGATGGAAACATTTTTAAAACGGCTGCTTTAGCAGAATAAGTTCAAGCAGGTTCGATGGTGCAGGATCGCCATGTTATGTTCAAAGTTAGAAAATATTAATTTATATTCAAACTCCTTGACTTTTCCATATGCAAAATGGATCGCCCTGAATCTGGAAGTATCCTTATGATGGCGTGGATATAACGCCTAGAAATAAGGCCAAAGGACGATCTTGGAAATTGAACCAAGGCTCAGATATTCCTTTTATTTCGCCACAAGGCAAAGACAAATAAGACACTTGTTTAGGTTTTGGTGGTCAGCACAAGTCTGATTTTTAATTTCACTTTTAGTTTACAAGAAACTTGTTATAGCCTATTTCTTATTCACCAATCAATAGCAATTCATTCACTCACTCTTGCATAACTATTTAAATGCATAATATGCAAGTAAATGAAATATATTGATTGGTTCTTACTAATTCTTAAATTACTTTTTTTTTTTGTAACGAATTTATTGACAAGACAAGTTACAACAGTAGTTGCAATTGCGTATGTGGTTATGCCACCGTAATAATTTTTCAGAAGAAGAAGAAGAATTATTGAAACATTTTTTGGCAGATCTTATAGCTGATTCGGATACGCCACTTGTCCTCATCAGAGATCTTTCAATGAAAGGCAATTTTTCCCCAAGCATTTTTTATTATGTCTCAGAAATCAACAGCACACTAATTATGAACCCTCCCAGGAATCGAACCTGGGTCTACAGCTGTTGTAATCTGTCCATCCAGACAAATACGCTAAGTGCAGGTGGTGAACTGACTGATCAAATTCTGTTCATGTACAGTCTCATTCCACCACACACTCTAATCAACTCTGTCTCATTATTACCCCTCTTTTGTTCCGTTAGGACTCTCAATCTGTTTTTTTATCACATTTCAGTAGTGTCATAGTACATTGCTTTTATTAGTGGCAGGCTAATTAAGCCTGATCACACTAACCTTCTAAGGATCCATTCTATAACGTTTTACAATTTCTTGTGAAGATTCGTCAGTAGACATAGTTGTCACCTTTTTACCGTATTCATTCTGTCAATTCTGTGTATATGAAGATTATTTTTGTAACGAATTTATTGACAAGACAAGTTACAACAATAGTTGCAATTACGTATGTGGTTATGCCACCGTAAAAATTTTTCAGAAGAAGAAAATACATTTTTGAAACATTTTTTGGCAGATCTTATAGCTATTTCGGACACGCCACTTGTCCTCATCAGAGATCTGACAATGAAAGGCAATTTTCCCCAAGCATTTTTTATTATGTCTCAGAAATCAACAAAGTTTCAATAATTCTTCTACAAAAATAATCTTCATATACACAGAAACTATCGACTTACTCACTAATTCTTAAATATTTACCAGAGGGGAAATCCTATGTACTTTCAAAATGCTTGCTCATCATATGTTCGCTGCGGCACCGACTGTCGATTCTGTATTGACAGTTATTTCAAGTGCATTACCCGTGTGCAATTTGACACCCTTGCATTTGAAAGAGTACAACCGCGCCGCACTAGGCAATGAACTGTTTTGGTGGTCGCTCAAGGGCAACACGCTATGGCTTGCATAGTCGCGTTCAAGTTACGCGCTATGATCAGCATGCATGCATACATACACTACATCCCTCTCCTTATAGATTATTTATATTAGTTGACCATAAGGCAATCTATATACATTTTTAACATTTTACTTATTTATACCTTATGTTTACATTTAATTAGATTATTATTATGAACTTTAACAATGTTATTATTTATTTTTATATAACTATTGGGACCAGTTTGTTTCATTATTTTGTATGGTTCCTTGTATGGTTTCTTTCTATTAATATTTTTTAAATATACATAATAATTTTCTTCAAAATTAGGTTTTTTTACATTTATTTGTTGACTACTATGTACAATTTTATGTTTTGCTAAAAGGGTGCTAGCTTGATGCTGAGCATATTTTAATTTTAATTTTAACTCATTACAATAGTTATCGATATCATATATTCTAGATTTTTCTCTAAGTTTTTCACAAGGAAATGTACATAACTTTCCATAAATTAATTCAAAAGGAGTATATCCAGTTGTTACATGCGGAGTCGTGTTATAAAATAAAGTATAGAATGGCAAAATTTCATCCCATGTATATTGCTGTTGTGATTTCTTTCAATTGACCCTAAAGGCTCATGGTGAAATGGAGCTGAGACGGTTTTCTCTATATTTAATTGTTTACATAAATTATTCAATAACTCATTTGTGAATTCGGTTCCTTTGTCTGTTCGCAGTTTTATGAAGCATCCATATTTCAATATAATGTGTTCAACTATAGTTTTTGCTACAGTGACTGCACCTTTGGACTTTAAAAGAGCCGGAATTACGAATTTTGTGTGGTCCCATTGTGCTGTAAGAAAATATCTAAAGTAATTTGACGGTCGCAGGGGTCCTACAGTGTCAATTGTCATTAGTTCAAAAGAACCACTTGGTGTTTCTGCGACGGTAAACCATTCTTATGTGTGTCTTAGAATTTTAGCTCTTGCTCATATGTCACAATTGTTTCTGAAATACTTTACCATTTGTCTCACACCCATCCATATGTACATTTGTTTTAACCTAGCTATGGTTTTTTGTATGCCGCAATGCCCGCCATAGTTTGTGTTGTATGAGTAAATAGACTCAGAAGTGGACTATGGTCTATGCACACTATGAATTTCTCGCCAAATAAGTATGACCTGAAATAATTTATACCCCAGTGTTTCGCTAAAAGTTCCTTCTCAATCACTGGTTTATTCAGTTCTTGCTTGTTGAGTGCTCTACTTGCGTAGGCGATTGGTTTGTCTTTACCAACTTCTCCTTGCGACAAGATTGCACCTAAAGCATGATTGGACGCATCAGTGGTTAATATTAAAGTTTTAGAGAAATCTGGGTAGCTGACTAATGGTCTTTTCTTTAATGTGTGGAATGCAGCTTCACATTTGTTATCCCAATGGAATATTGTATTCTTCTTCAAAAGATTATTTAATGGTTTCGCAATGTCTGCGAAGTTATTTACAAATCATCGATAATAGTTGCAAAATGCGTCAAATCTCCTAGTTTCATCGGCATTCATAGGCTTTGGGTAGTTTTTAATAACATCATATTTGCTGGGATCAATAGTGATACCATCAGCAGTTGTTAAATGTCCCAAGTAGACTACTTCAGACTTCAGAAAGTCACATTTTGCCGGATTTAATTTTAAGTTATATTTGTTGTAGTTTTGTAAATACTCTCATTAGATTAATATTGTGTTCTCTAAGATTAGAGCCGAACACAATGATGTCATCAACATAGAGAAATGCTGACTCCTGGAGTCCACTGAGCGCTAGTGATAACATACGTTGGAAAATGTTTGTAGAGATTTTCAATCAAAACGGTAGACGTTTGAAGTGAAAATGGCCAGAACTAGTCGAAAATGCTGTTGACGGCCTGCATACTGGTTCAAGAGGAATCTGATGAAAAGAGCTGGTCATGTCAAGTGTTGAGAAATATTTTGCTTTATTTAATTTATCAAGCACATCATCTAAACAAGTCAGAGGAAATTTGTCATCCACTATCTTATTGTTTAGTGCTCGGAAATCAACGACCAATCTCCATTTCTTTTCATCATCTTTGTTCTTTTTTGGTACCACCAGCAGGGCTGAATTGTAAGGGCTAACGGATGGTTCAACAATGTCATTTTATATTAGTTCATGAACTTGCCTGTGTACCTCATCTTTTTGCATATGTGGTAATTTGTAGTTTTTTATATATACAGGAGTATTATTTATGGTGGATACACTCTGTTCGTAGAAATTGTTTACCGAGAGTGTTTCTCCTTCTAGGTGAAATATATCCTGATATTTACGACATATGTCAATAATTGTAGTTTGTTCTTTACCGCCCAGTTTGTCTAGTTTCAAGAGGTCTTTAATTTCTGTGAATCTAGCTTCAGCATTATTTGCTTTACAATTTCTTCTTCCTACAACATAAAAATTTGCTATTGGTTCTACTCTGGGTGAAATATTTTTTAAAGTGACTTGAGAATTTGTAGTATTAATAATTTGTAAGTGTTTATGTCCATCTTTGGGTATGAGTGTATTAGCTACAAAAGCATCCTTTGCTATCTCCTTGCTGTGAACTAAGCTATCTTCCGCTATTTGCGCTGATAGTGTGTGTACTATTTGAGTTCTTGGTTGTATGACTAGTGTGTTAGCTATTCTTAGCTGAGTGTAAATGGGCAAGGTAATTTATATGTGTTTGTAATATGCAAGTTTCATAATCTAACTTACATCTATATTTAATGAGGAAATCTCTTCCCAATATGCCATTTGTTGCTAGAGGTGTTTCATTACCTACTACATGGAGTTTATGCACAAATGTTCGATTTTCTGCACTTACTTATAATTCTATTAAGCCTTAAGTGGAAGTTATTTTATCTCATATACCCTTAATTGAAATGCATTTCTTTTAATCTATAATTTTTGGTTGACTGTTCTTTTTTTATTATTGAAATATCTGCTTAAAACTTTAAATTTCTACCTGCTACTTTTATATCTATATAATTGGAGTTTGAATCTAAATTTCTAGAATTTATACTGTATTCAGCATTTCCAGTATTTTCCGTGTTCAGTTCTATTTTTGCATTTTCCCCGGATTGCTTTAGCCGGGGGTAGGTCAGTTTTCCTACCTAAAATTGTCTTGTCTGTTTTGTTGCCTACCATTGCTGTTGTAGTTTCTGTGCGACTGGGTGCTATGTTCGTTTTGTCGTCTGCCTGTGTTTTCATAACGTCGTGCATTATTATTGTTGTTGGCATAATTATTTTGTCGTCTGTCCATCCAGTTTCGTTGACTATGTGTATAGTTTTGCCTGGTCGCATTGAAGCTATTTTGTGTATTATATCGTACATTTGGCACACTTTCTGTTTCCAGTTCTGTTGATATCTGTAACATATGTGGCTTTGCAATTGGTTTTAGGTTACTATTCAAACCTTTTTTAAATGCTGAAAGGCCTAGTTGGTCATTTAACTTTATTATTAGTTCTCTGCTGTGAGAACCTTGCTCACTAAATTGTATGCTACTGAGAGGCGCAATTAGAGTTTCTACTTTTGCTGAATATTGGTAAACTTCTAGTTTTCCTTGATACACAGAAGTAAGAAGTCTGCTTGTGTCTTATTTTGCGTTCTGGTACATTTTGAAATCTTTATTTAATATGCTTATTAGCTGATCAATATTTTGTGCTTTGCGTTCAACTAGTAGCTTGTTTTGCACAGTATCAGAAAACTTTGTGGCATATATAAAATCTACTAGCGTGTGTATATGAGCAGTTGGAAGTGTATTTGTATAAATTTCCACCAGTCCATTGAATTTTGATAATTTTGATGGTTGCCATCAAAATCTGGCACAATTTTTGCTGCTGTGCAAATATCAAATGCAGCAGACTTAGATGGTAAAGGAGATGGTATAGGAGTTGTCATTTTGTTTTCAGTTTTATTTAGTAATAAGTCATTAATTTGCTTGAATAGCGAGTTGAATTCGTGCTCTTGAATGGCACTTTCTATGTTTAATCGAATTAGCTCTAATTACTGTAGAGTATCAGCAATAAATTTAGATGTGTAAGTGCGAGTAGGATCCTTTTTTAAATTCCTAAGAATCGCTATCACTTGTTGTATATACATTTAAAGAGAATTTCGAAAGCTATGAACAATTTTGCAACTATCTTGTGATATACTTGCAGAGTTAATATTTTGTGGCAGAGACATATGTATATAGATATTTAAATTTTATTCAGATATTAGTTTAAACTTTGGATAGCATATCAGTGCCTTTGCGCACTTGACGCTTTACATAATGTTTGTAATAGCTATTTATTTACTGCTAATAAAATTCTTTACTGCTAATCTGTTATCTGTTGCAGCGTTGTCGTCTTTTCTGATTGTCGTGTGGCCGCCTGCGGTGTTGTTATTGTTGGGGGCTATTATAATTTCCTCCAATTTGGCTTGCTTTTGTCCCATCTCTCAGCTTTTTGAGTTTGTCGATCGATTCCTTTCTTAGTATCGGGTCTCTTGTGATTGGGGTGATGCGGTGCAACTCAGCTCTTTCTTTTCGTAGACGTGCGGCTCTACCTACTCTAGATTTCGTCTTGGGGTGCGGTTGAGGTGGTGATGTTGGTTTTGTTTAGTCTGTCGTGCCAAATATCGTTCTATCGATATTGGTTGTGGTCCAAGCTTCAACGACGTTGGTATATAAATTTCGCTGCTCTCTTGTGGAATAATCGGCTGCGGGATGTATTCCTCTTCCTTTGGATTTGATGTTCTGGCATATGCCTCCCATTTGTCGAAAATTGCATCGATTTCTGCTTGCGTCATTTATAGTTTATGGATGGAAACATTTTTAAAACGGCTGCTTTAGCAGAAGAAGTTCTAGCAGGTTCGATGGTGCAGGATCGCCATGTTATGTTCAAAGTTAGAAAATATTAATTTATATTCAAACTCCTTGACTTTTCCATATGCAAAATGGATCGGCCGATCTTGGAAATTGAGCCTCAAGGCTCAGATATTTCGCCACAAGGCAAAGACAAATAAGACACTTGTTTAGGTTTTGGTTTTCAATTTTAGTTTACAAGACACTTCTTACAGCCTATTTCTTATTCACCAATCAATATCAATTCATTTACTCACTCTTGCATAACTATTTAAATACATAATATACAAGTAAATGAAATGTATTGATTGGTTCATACTAATTCTTAAATATTTACCAGAGGGGAAATCCTATGTACTTTCAAAATGCTTGCTCATCATATGTTCGCTGCGGCACCGACTGTCGATTCTGTATTGACAGTTATTTCGAGTGCATTACCCGTGTGCAATTTGACACCCTTGCATTTGAAAGAGTACAACCGCGCCGCACCAGGCAATGAGCTGTTTTGGTGGTCGCTCAAGGGCAACACGCTATGGGTTGCATAGTCGCGTTCAAGTTACCCGCTATGATCAGCATGCATGCATACATACACTACATCCCTCCCCTTATAGATTAATTTATATTAGTTGAGCATAAGGCAATCTATATAAATTTTTTACTTTTTACTTATTTATACCTTATGTTTACATTTAATTAGATTATTATTATGAATTTTAGCAATGTTATTATTTATTTTTATATAACTATTGGGACCAGTTTGTTTCATTATTTTGTATGGTCCCTTGTATGGTTTCTATTATTATTTTTTTTCTATTTTATTTTCTATTATTATTTTTTAAATATACATAATCATTTTCTTCAAAATTAGGTTTTTTTTATATTTAGTTGTTGACTACTATGTACAATTTTATGTTTTGCTAAAAGGGTGCTAGCTTGATGCTGAGCATATTTTAATTTTAATTTTAACTCATTACAATAGTTATCGATATCATATATTCTAGATTTTTTTCTAAGTTTTTCACAAGGAAATGTACATAACTTTCCATAAATTAATTCAAAAGGAGTATATCCAGTTGTTACATGCGGAATCGTGTTATAAAATAAAGTATAGAATGGCAAAATTTCATCCCATGTATATTGCTGTTGTGATTTCTTTCAATTGACCCTAAAGGCTCATGGTGAAATGGAGCTGAGACGGTTTTCTCTATATTTAATTGTTTACATAAATTATTCAATAACTCATTTGTGAATTCGGTTCCTTTGTCTGTTCGCAGTTTTATGAAGCATCCATATTTCAATATAATGTGTTCAACTATAGTTTTTGCTACAGTGACTGCACCTTTGGACTTTAAAAGAGCCGGAATTACGAATTTTGTGTGGTCCCATTGTGCTGTAAGAAAATATCTAAAGTAATTTGACGGTCGCAGGGGCCCTACAGTGTCAATTGTCATTAGTTCAAAAGAACCACTTGGTGTTTCTGCGACGGTAAACCATTCTTATGTGTGTCTTAGAATTTTAGCTCTTGCTCATATGTCACAATTGTTTCTGAAATACTTTACCATTTGTCTCATACCCATCCATATGTACATTTGTTTTAACCTAGCTATGGTTTTTTGTATGCCGCAATGCCCGCCATAGTTTGTGTTGTGATAGTTTTCTATCAAATTATTTTTTCTACTTCGTCTGATATCTCAAGTGGAGGTTCATGTATGAGCAACTTTAAATCGCATGTTTTAGTGCTCTGCAGACCATTAAAAATTCTATCAAATTCTGTGACTCCTATTTTCTTTAATAGCTCGTCATCAGATGCTATGCATAGACTTTGTATCTGTGTATTGCTCATATTGGATATGATGTTCTTCAAAACCAATTTTATCTCTGGTAGAGTGTCATTCTCATATCCGGCAATCACTATTCTTTTATCTGCTTCTATCTTTAATTTGGGCCTCTAATTATTTATTTTTGTTCCTCCACAGTTCATTTGGGCAGATTTTAATTTATATAGATTCTTGGTATCAGATATTGAGGTTGCATCCCATATGTGTGGCTGATCAGACTGCACTGGTGCATGCATCTCATTTTCTTTTGTTAATATAGAATCGTTGTTTTGTATATTTCTTACCATGGCTCTCGTTATAACATTTATGCTCTTTGGTATCATACTTCTTAGATCATCAGTCTGAAGTGTAATTCTTGAAAGGGCATCTGCGTTTATTCTTCCTTGTTTGAATAAAATTGTGAAATCATAGCTCATCAGATCCACTCTAATCCTAGTTAGTTTGGATGATAGATTTGTATGAGTAAATAGACTCAGAAGTGGACTATGGTCTATGCACACTATGAATTTCTCGCCAAATAAGTATGACCTGAAATAATTTATACCCCAGTGTATCGCTAAAAGTTCCTTCTCAATCACTGGTTTATTCAGTTCTTGCTTGTTGAGTGCTCTACTTGCGTAGGCGATTGGTTTGTCTTTACCAACTTCTCCTTGCGACAAGATTGCACCTAAAGCATGATTGGAGGCATCAGTGGTTAATATTAAAGTTTTAGATAAATCTGGGTAGCTTAGTATAGGAGGGGAGTTTTTTCTTTAATGTTTGGAATGCAGCTTCACATTTGTCATCCCAATGGAATATTGTAATCTTCTTCAAAAGGGCATTTAATGGTTTCGCAATGTCTGCGAAGTTATTTACAAATCATCAATAATAGTTGCAAAATGCCACAAATCTCCTAATTTAATCGGCATTCATAGGCTTTGGTTTTTGATAACTTTCTCTGTGCGGCAAGTGATAGGGTTTACGTCTCCAGTGATAGCGAAACTACAGGGATATAAGAACCACCGCATTCGCACTGCCCATCTGAGCGAGCTGAAAATGTTCCATAGGGGTACAGCAATGAACATGGTACCAGAACAAACAGCCCCTGAACCCACCACCCGCCTTACCACAAGGGCGGGTAGAGTGTGTACGTAGAGAAGAAGGTATGCCAAAGATATTCATTCACCCCTGAAGTGGGGGGGGGATGTAAGGAGAGGAAATTGAGGGCAATTGCCCACCTCACAAATTCACTGATACGCCTCTGGACGCTGCTCATATACATATAAATATGTACATATTTCATACAGCATTAGTATGTATATACAGCATTAATATGTATATGTACAGACACATGATGCCAGACCACACTTTCCAACAGCAGCCAACAGCGCCAACATGCCACGTGGTTAGCATGAAAACCGGTTTCTTGAGCAAAATCACGCCACTTTGCGGACTCAGGTACACGGTTACCAACATCAGCCAACATGCCACGTGGATACAGTGAAACCCGGTTTCTTGTTTGGCATCACGCCACTTTGCCGGCTTAGACACACATAAGGAAAGTTCTGCTGGTATGTGCTGGTACAAAAGCGGCAACATTGATCAAATCGATCTCTTTTGACAGACAGCTCTCGTGGGATAATCAGCTCTCTTTTGACAGACAGCTCTCGTTGGAGAAACATCTCTTTTGACAGATATCTCTCGTTGGACAAACATCAGCGCTACGGAAAAGAACTCTCGTCGTAGAAGGCATCGCGGAGATCCACTTACAAAGGAAATTAGAGAAATGCTCAGGAACTCTGACTCAGAGGTAAGTGCTCAGACAAATCTGGGCAATAACGACTAAGCGAATCAATCATTCGCTCCGAACGCACCTGAGCGAGCCAACACCCCGCGCCGGACTTTTACTGACGAATTGAGCGTGTCAATCATTCGCGCCGGACGCACCTGAGCGGGCGAACACCCCGTGTTGACTGTCACTACAGGACCCTCGACATCGAGCACGCCTTTGAAAGGAGTACAATTTGCTTTGTTAATAGTTTGTAAAAAAGATTATATCTTAGTAACGAACCCTGGCAAGCCGCTGAGTACACCTCAGCCTTAGAACCGAAAAGACCCCGTGCCGTTACAAGGTGTTGGGATCCATAATCATAACCGGTGTTGTGGCTCTGAAAAGGAAGTATTGTTAGTTTATATGTTTATAAATATGTATGTATAGTTGCCCGGCTACCTCAGGGTAGTGCATAAAATGTAGGTCGACGGTTCCATCCGTGTTCCGGCGGAGTTTTTAATCCTGGCAACCCGTGTGTGTTGTTGCGATAGTATTTTTTAGCAGCCACCATCTGTATGTTTCGGTTCTTTTTTGCTTCTCCCCTTCTTTTTCTTGCTTCCATTTGTCCACTTTTCTGGTGAATGCGGCCAGTCAAAGTATAGTGACAATTCTGAGGTAGAGATGGCGCTGCCTCAAACTAGTCGAAATTTAAAAAGTGAGTTGACTGACCGGGTTGGCCGCTGAAATTGTCAATGATTAGCGAAGGAGTCCGAAAGATGGAAAAAAAGAAAGGTGATTAGGAAAAGAGGGAAGTGATTTAAGGTGGTGGTAACGAGAAAACGGTCTCTTTAAATTTTTGAATTGTCGGTTGTCAGGTCGTAGCGGAACTTGAATAGTTTTAATAAATTTTGTAAATTAAGGAATAGTTGTGTTTGGGACGATTCCAATTGAAATAAAAAAGGAAAGTTGTGTAATTAGAAGGAAAGTTAAATTCAAGCTTAAAAATAAAAAATATATGGTGCGCCTCATAAAAGATAAACTGCAGACATGCAACAAAAGTGAAATATTTCCTATAAGTGAAATTATGTTTTTACAATAAAATGTGGAATTGATCAAAAGGTCAAGAAAAAAATATCAAGGAGACGATTGGAAATTCTTTTTTTTTTTTTAAAACTAAAGGCCAGAATTTTGTGAGTTGTACAACAACATTCGTTATTGGGTGCAAATAAAAGAAAAATATCATATTGAACCAAACGGTCAGAATAGTGCGTCAACGAGAAAACTGGATAAAAACAAAGGGAGAAGGAAGCTGCCGCCCGCCTCATCAGAAAATAGTTTTCAAAAAATAATTGTGAGTATATGTTATTTATTTAAGCATTAAAAAAAAATAAGTAGTATATATTTAAAAGTTAAGTAAAAAAATGTTATTTTGGTATATAAAAGTATAATGTTTAGTAGTGTAAATATATGTAATATGATAGGCTATGGCGGCAATGATGGGGCGGGCTCGCTTGACGTCGAGGAGGAAGATGCCCGGCTTGGAGAAATTTGGTGAGTTGATTACCTTTTTTTTTTAGTGATGCCCCACCCGATGCAGTGTGGAGGGTTGAGGACCACGACCGTTGCTGCGAACTAGCCGCGGCCACCACACTGCATCATGACTAGGGGTGTTCACAACAAAATATATATACATATGCATATAAATATACTAAAACATATACATATACATATATGTTAATGTACATATATTTTAATTCGATATTTTTAAGTTTCGTTTAATACTGCAATTTTGATTTCTGTTCAATTTATTCTTTGCGTCAATAATAACAGAAGTTCCTTGCACTTTGTATAACAACAGTTTAAATTCTCTTGCACATTAAGCAGACGGAAATTCGACACGTTTGTTTGTTGTTTTTAGTCTCATGATAATATGCTACTCTAGCATATATGTTGTGCAACATGCATCGAAGCACACTATTGCTGATCATATGTATTATTTGTATTATATAGTATTGATTTTAGCATTTCAATTTTATATAAAAACGCAAGCAATGATTTAATAAAGTCAGTTCGAAATTAGAACTCTAAAGAACAGTTATTGAATTATCATTTCTTCGTGATTTTAAGTTCAAGTACTTGAAGGTCAGTTTAAATTAACTTCAATTTTATTTCGTCGTGAATTTTCAGTTCAAGTACTGAAAATTCAAACCTCAAATTCAGATTAAGTTCTTGAATTATTTAATCATCGTGAATTCCCAGTTCAAGTACAGAATTTTGAATTAACATTTGTGTGACCCCGACGTGATATATCAGTTTATTGACTCAGTTTATTGACTCAGTACTGGGAGGACTTCGATGAAACAGATGGCAAATTAAGGGTATTAACGGATCATCCGGCTGACCACGAATATTTCACATCCGGAAACTACGACCAACTCAGTAAGTCAGTCGATACCTATCAAAGCCGATTTCTTCAGGAAGCCACCCGTCTCCAGGCAAATGAGGAAGGTGGGACTATACCAGGCGAAAAGGCGGAAGCACCATCGCACCCACCAAGCATCAAATTGAAAACATACCAACATCAGCTCCTCATGTAGCGCAAAGGACATCGTTCATGAGGCAACCTTCTAGAACCTCTCTACAACACGGCATAGTGAGGAAGAGTACTGCTCGCTACGTTGAGGCGAGCACTCGAAAATCTGGAAGCAGTCCAAGAAAACCAGCCATTGCAATTTTATAAATTAAAAATAAACAGCATCAGTCATCTTTGGACCCAAATAGAATTGGTGTACGACGAGCTTTGGGAAAAGTTCGAACATCCAGCAGCAGAAGGCTTTGACAACAGACTGACAGACGGGGAGACAAAATTATTAAGAAAGTGATTCTTTATTTTTTGTAAAAAGGTTTCAAAAGTCGCAAATGTCTACGGAGCATTTACGAACGCTGACAGAAAATTCTGGAATTTTTCTTTTCGCTCGTAAATGTTCGTGTTATCAGTAACACTGCGGCCACACATTCAATAACTTGCACATCAAAAACTCACATGTATTGTCTGTCAAAACCTGTTCAAGTCGCGTCTGTGACGAAGGCTGCATTCAAGTGATGTGAGAATTGAAAAAATTAATTAAAAAATAAGAAATCGAGAAAAGGAAGAAAATTAAAATAAAATTTTGGGTGAAACGTTGCTGATGAAAAGGTTTGAAAATTGAATTGTTTTTAAAATTGATGTGGTTTAAACTAATTTCTATTCAATCAAAGGCCGGAACATGATTTGGAGACATATTTGTTAAAAGATCTGGTGTGGAAAGATGACGAAAGCGGTTTTAAAAGTTTTACTCGTTTAAACATCACTCAATTTAATGAAATATTAAAATTGGTATGTTTTAGTTTATATACATACTCGTATGTATAATAAAATATTTTATTTTATCTATATTTTTATTTTATTTCTTGTATTTAAAAAAAGTTCACCATGGTATTAAGAACATTAATACAGTCATACGAGATTCCGCCTTGAAATCAGTTTTACTAGCAACAGGGAATTCCTACACATCTAGAGTTTCTGGTCCGAGTTTCTAGGAACACCATTGGTGCTTTCGTTCTTCAGGTGCTAACAGCTGTATATGGTAGCCTTCGGTTTGTATATTTAAAGGCAAGGCAAATGGTAGGTAAACAAGGTATTTATCGAGAACAAATATTCG
The DNA here is from genome assembly GCA_920105625.2 of Clusia tigrina. Taxonomy (NCBI): domain Eukaryota; kingdom Metazoa; phylum Arthropoda; class Insecta; order Diptera; family Clusiidae; genus Clusia; species Clusia tigrina. Next base: position 106,603,161 of record OV050030.1, on the reverse strand, counting down.
TAGGTAAATTCAATTCATGTAATGTATTTCATGTAAATAGTAATTCAGTTCTTGGAAATATAATAATGCAAAGTAAAGTAAATATTAAATTATAAGTAATAATGCAAAATAATCAGCAGTAGGTTACTGGATTCCGGTGAAGATTCCGGTGTCGTGTTGATGCCACTGGTGGAACATGTATTGTATTGTTTGTCTTTCAGTACGATTTTTTCTGAGTATCTCGATTTTCCTGCCAACCACCATTGCCTGAATGTTAGCCATAAGTAGATATGCCTCATCCTCCAGAAAATCTTCTAGCTGTGTGACTATACGCCAATACCAAAATTCATATAAATACGCATGTAGAATAAGAGACGAATTATCCAGACATTGCAAACATTTGGCAACATTGATTTTCAATGGAAAAAATTTTACTTAACAAATAAACTCATTTGTTATTAAATTATTGTGTTTTCTACCTGACTTGAATTATCAATTGTAGCCCGTGATATTACTGAACTGCTTAGAAAAGACATTTCATCATACCAGTACAATGATGGCGTATATATAGAATCAGCATCAGAACATGATTTTTTGGTTTTCTCTATGTTTACCTTTTCGGTACTGTATGCGGTGCTGAAGGCATTAATTTTCTTTTTCACATCAGCCACAGACATTGACATTTCTGCTCCAATTTCTTCGTAGGCTTTAATTTATATGTCATTCCGACGATAGAGTCCCGAGCTCATGTTCCATAACACTTCTTTATTTTTATATAGTTAAATGAATTTTATCATTTCTTCCTTTTTTATTTGTTGATACATTTTTTTTAAATTTAATCTGGTTTTTCATTATTTTACACTTATCACTTAGTACCTAGATGTAAGAATTGACAGATAATTGAAAGTCGAATTGATTCTCCGCTGGAAACATAAAATGATAATCATGTCGACGGTCAAGTACTACAAATATGCATGTGTTTGTAAAAAGTTTGAGTGTATTGCGACTTGATAGCCACAAAATTGAACATGTGGCCGCAGTGTAAGAGAATTTTCGTACACTTTGCTCTGCATGCAGTTAGATAGCAGCTGTTTGGTAATGGATTTTTGTTTTGTTTCGCTACCTATGTTTTGCAAGACTAACTGCCATATAACAGTTTATGTGTATTTTGTCAGATCACAAGACACAACACTTTTGTGCTCCAAATTCCAGCCACCCAACTTTTGGCAGATTTTTATAACTTGCAACTTATACAATATTTTATATTAGTGCGTTTATAGACCGTATGTATTATATTAAATGTATATATATATATATATATATATATATATATATATATATATATATATATATATATATATATATATATATCTATATATATATATATATATATATATATATATATATATATATATATATATATATATAAACATATATATATACATATATATATATATATATATATATATATATATATATATATATATATATATATATATGTGGGATTTTCATCTGCCACACATATGGCAACTGTTTCACCGTCACAAAATCCGTGAACAACGAGTACGCAAGAGAGGAGAGGGAGTTCTAACCGAGACGCGGACGATTAAAGACGTGAAGACGCAGAGCAAAAGACGTGAAGAGTTTCATTTAATTAATATATTTCAGTTTTCAAACAAATTCTTATTTACATTAACATTGAATTTATCTCTATAATTTAAAATAATAAAGTACTTTTCAATTAAAACAAACTAAACCCCCATATTTTGGAGGCTCATCCGAAATCCTAGACAATTGAACAAACAAAAAGAAACAATACAACAAAAATTTTGGGCTGATAAAGCATTGTGTTGTGAACGATAGCAAAATTCTCCTTAGTGCTACTGCTTCGAGAAACCGCAAGCGCACAAGCTAACGTAATAATTATATTGGACGCGCATAATTAAGTTACACGGAATGTTTCGTTTGGGTATGTTTGAGTGTGTTCGCGAGAACCTTCGGAGAGGCAGAAAGGCAAACATTACTGCTCTCCACAAATTCGTTTTTGAGAGCGAAGGAGATAGCACGAACAGGCAACGGTTGAGAGAGTTTGAAGGCTTTGAATTTAACGAGACCGATGATGCGTATGGAAAAAAGGCAAAGTTTGTTGCAGCACATTTGGCGACGGCAGATTTAATTTCAATTTGCAACCTGCTGGGCATAAAATACACCGCAGAAGATTTGAAGTTGCACATATTCAAAAGTTTAAAGAAGGGTAGTTTGCTTTCATCCAATGTTGAAGACGTCGACGAGGAGGAAAACGAAAATGATGACGAAGACGTTAATGACGAAGAATACAAGTGTGCAATGGATAATAGGAAAATTGATGTCATACAACAACGGCGGAGTGTAGCAGTAAACGAGCAAGTTCGACACAACGAGAGTTTTTTCTCAGCTGACAACGATGAGCATAGAGGACAGCACAAAATAGCACCACGATTCGCTCTTAATTTTCGAGACGTAGAAGACTCTGTGCGACGTTTTGATGGTACTAACAATTTACCTGCTGACGTATGGGTGGCTGAGTTTGAGGAGACAGCTGCAATAATGCAGTGGGATGATTTTCAAATGTTTGTGTTCGCGAAAAAATCATTGAGTGGTTTGGCAAAATTATTTGTACAAAGTGAGAGAGGCCTGACGTCGTGGGAAAAATTAAGGTCAGCTCTGATTGAGGAATTTTCAAGAAAAACCGATAGTGCAAAAATACACAAAGAACTTACGGAGAGGAAAATGAGAAAGAGTGAAAGCGTTTTTGAATACTATTTTAGCATTAAAGAGATTGCATCGAGAGGTTCGATCGAGGAAAGTTCAATAATACAATATGTAATCGACGGTATCGAGGACTTGAACAATAATAAATCGATTTTATACGGCGCGAAAAATATTCGAGAATTTAAAGATAAATTGTCATGCTATGAGACATATCGTGAAAAATCGAAGAGTGAGAACGTGTCGAAAATATCTCAACGGAAAGTTGAAGTGAAAAAAGACAATAGTGACCGCGGTGTGGCGAAGAATAATGTACAATGCTATAATTGTGGTGGCAAAGGCCATAAATCCTTTGAGTGTAAAGACAAAAATAAAGGCACTAAGTGTTTCCGTTGTAACCAATTCGGTCATCTATCAACAAATTGTACTGCGAACAACGAAAGACAAACAAATACTCGATTTTTAGAACCAAAAAGCGATATGATGAACAAAATGGTGACAATAAACGACCGTGAATATTTGGCCCTGTTAGATACGGGTAGCAAAATTAACATAATGACTGAGAACGTTTTTAACAACATTCGTGGCGCAACACTTCAACAAGCAAACTTTTATCTGATCGGTTTCGGGCGTACTAGAATCAAACCTATGGGACAGTTCGACGAACGTATGGTGATTGATGGCGAGGCATATGATGTGAACTTCGTGGTGGTGCCACAAGATGCCATTACCGTTGATTTAATAATTGGGGAATGTTTTTTCACTCAGGCTGAAGTTACCATACGGCCAACTGGTGTGGCTATCAAGAAGATTGAACTTAAAGACGCAGAATACCAGCTGATGCGAATTGGAATAGTTGATGATGAGTCACAACTGGATATAGATGAAACAGCCAGCAAAAATGCGAAGGACAAAGTAATGGATCTCATTGGAAACTATAGACCTGAAAAGAAGAAGATTGTTAACATCGAGATGAACATAGTTTTGGAAAACGATACACCAATCTCATCGCGTCCTCGAAGACTTCCATTGACGGAACGAGCTTTAGTGGATGACCAAGTTGATCAATGGCTAAGAGAGGGAATCATTGAGAATTCAGAATCCGAGTTTAGCAGTCCGGTCGTATTAGTGAAGAAACGTGACGGAAATTCCAGACTATGTATAGACTATCGTCGAATAAATAAGGTTATTATGAAAGACCGTTTTCCTCTGCCGCTGATAGAGGATCAGCTGGATCGTCTCCAAAACGCCAAAGTATTTAGTACACTCGACTTGACAAATGGATTTTTTCACGTGCCCGTCGCGGAACACAGTCGCAAGTTTACATCCTTTGTAACTCACAGCGGTCAATACCAATTTAAACGAGTCCCATTTGGTTTAACCAACTCCCCTGCCGTGTTCCAACGCTATATCAACGCAATTTTCCGTGAATCCACCCGCAAGGGAATAGCAATGCCATACGTAGACGACATCATAATTCCTGGATCCAACGAAGATGAAGCGGTCACAAACTTAGTTACAATCATCGACCTCTGCCGTGAGTATGGATAAATCTTAAAAAATGTAAGTTCTTGAAGAAGAAAATCGAATTTTTGGGCTATGTTATTGAGGATGGCAAAATATCTTCAACGACTGAGAAGATAAGAGCAGTTACGAAATTCCCAGCTCCAATGTGTCTAAAACAGTTACAAAGTTTTTTAGGACTTTCTGGATATCTCAGAAAATTCGTTCCAGATTACTCACTTGTCGCTAAACCGCTGTCTGACCTAACTAAGAAGGGAGCCAAATTTGAAATGGGTGAAGCACAGATGAAAGCGTTTGAAGGTCAAAAGAGAATTTTATGTAAAAATCCCGTACTGAACATTTTCAACCAGAATCATCACACAGAACTACACACGGATGCTTCGATCGACGGATATGGCGCAATCTTAATGCAGAAATCAAATCAGGATGAAAACCTACACCCAGTCTACTATATGAGTCGTAAGACCTCTGATGCCGAAAGAAAATATAGCAGCTATGAACTAGAAATACTGGCCGTTGTAGAAGCAGTGAAAAAATTTCGGGTATATCTACTTGGATTGCGTTTTAAGATTGTTACAGACTGTAACGCGTTTGTGAAGACCATGGAGAAAAAGGATCTTTCTACAAGAGTAGCCAGATGGGTACTGCTCCTTCAAGAATACGATTACGAAGTCGAGCATCGATCTGGTACACGGATGAAGCATGTAGATTTTCTCAGTAGATACCCGTCATGATGGTAATAGAAGATGGAGTTATAACAAGAATTAAAAATGCTCAAAAAACCGACTATGAATTAAGTCCGATAATCCACATTCTTCAACAACAAGACGAGTTTGATGGTTATATTTTGAAATGTGGTATTCTGCACAAACTCGTTAACGATTGCGAAGTTGTTGTCGTGCCGAAGGCTATGCAGCGAGAATTGATAAGAAAGTCGCACGAAAAAGGTCATTTCTCAGTGAAAAAAATCAAAGAACTACTCCGTCGAGAATACTACATGTCGAAAATGGACGAAAAAATAAGGTACCACATAGATAATTGTATCCAGTGCATCATTGCTAACAGAAAACGGGGAAAACAGGAAGGCGAACTGCACCCAATTGAGAAGCACGACGAGCCTCTACACACCTACCATGTGGATCATCTTGGGCCATTGGAATCTACCAACAAGCAATATAGGCACATATTTGCGGTGGTAGATGCCTTTACAAAGTTTTGTTGGCTATATGCTACTAAGAGTACAACGTCGGCAGAAGTTATTGCAAAGTTAAAGGTCCAAAGTGCTGTTTTTGGAAACCCTGTCCGCATAATTTCGGATCGTGGAACAGCATTTACGTCCGATGAGTTTAAAAACTACTGTGAGGCTGAGCAAATTCAACATCGTGTCATAACAACTGGACTACCAAGAGCCAACGGACAGATCGAGCGGATGAACGCAATCATAACGTGGTATAAGCATCTGGACAAAGTTCAACAGGCGATGAACTCATCATTTTCAAGAAGTATAGCAACGACTCCATTTGAGCTCCTCATTGGGATTAAAATGCGAACATCTGAACAGCTACATATAACCAAATTGATTGAGGAAGAGATGATAAAAAATTTTTCTGAAGAAAGAGATGAGATGAAAAAATATGCAAAGCAACAAATCATGAACATTCAGGACGAAAATCGGAAGGTGTATAATTTGAGAAGGAAAAAACCCAATAAGTACAAAGCTGGTGACCTCGTCGCTATAAAAAGAATCCAATTTGGGCCTGGTCTAAAACTTAAGGCGAAGTTTTTGGGTCCATATGAAGTCGTAAGAGCAAAGTCAAATGATACCTACGACGTTAGACAAGCAACCGACACAGAGGGACCGAGGGATACGACAACATGCGCAGAATACATGAAGCCCTGGGGAATGCATCAGGAAGATGAATTCGAGACGAATTTATAGCAGAATGGCCGAGATGTGGGATTTTCATCTGCCACACATATGGCAACTCTTTCGCCATCACAAAATCCGTGAACAACGAGTACGCAAGAGAGGAGAGGGAGTTCTAACCGAGACGCGGACGATTAAAGACGTGAAGACGCAGAGCAAAAGACGTGAAGAGTTTCATTTAATTAATATATTTCAGTTTTCAAACAAATTCTTATTTACATTAACATTGAATTTATCTCTATAATTTAAAATAATAAAGTACTTTTCAATTAAAACAAACTAAACCCCCATATATATATATATATATATATATATATATATATATATATATATATATATATATATATATATATATATATATATATATATATATATATATATATATATATATATATATATATATATAAATATATATATATATATAAATATATATAAATATATATATATATATATATATATATATATATATATATATATTTATATATATATATATATATATATATATATATATATATATATATATATATATACTCGTATATAAATATATGTATTTAATGTAATGCACAATTTTGCAAGCTATCATTTTTATGTGTGTGAAAATTTATTTTCAATTTCTATAATTTTAAGTAATATGATATTTCCGTTTTATTTTGTACGCAAGCATTAGTTAAATTACTTAATTGTTATTGTAATTATATGTGTATCAATTAGTATAATTAGTATATAAGTTCACACCTTTATGAAATAAATCAGTCAGTTTTAATAATTGACTCCATCAACCACACGAATTTGTGCTCTTTCCATGTTATACTGGTTCATGCTCCATATAACAATCTCTATTGGTACAAGCACCGAAATAGCAACCTGTCAATTTGTGATTATACTACGTTATACTGGTACAAGCACCATATTCATCAGGCATTTTGGTACAAGCGCCGAACTAGCAACCAATTAAGGAAAAAGATCTTTAAACATTATATATATATATATATATATATATTTATTTATTTATATATATATATATATATATATATATATTATATATATATATATATATATATATATATATATATATATATGTATATATATATATATATATATATATATATATATATATATATATATATATATATATGCACAAGAAAAAGGTTCGATCAAATTATGGACACACCTCCCACCCATATAATGTGCTTTGGGGACCCCACTTGAAGAAAATTATCTTATATATGCATCCAATGAAGATATATGAATACAAATTGGTCGAATTATACATTAGGACTGTATAGTATGCATTCTAAATATGGCCCACAATTAAACAAAAAACTTTACTAGGTTCCTATAGAAGATTCGTCAACGAAATTTCACAGGATAGTTGCGGGTGCAGCATTAAACATCAGATATGATGGGTTACTTTTACAGCATATTTTTATAAGTTACGATCTATCAATATTTTTAGGAGAAATTTTATATTAGTACGTTTATTGACACTACATCAATTATGATGATGATACATGATTTATTAAGAAAACATCACCGTTCGTTTCGAAGTCGGTCTAACCCGACTTCACTTATTTCCTCGTTCCTACTTCGTTCTGAAACACGATGAACAGTCGAGTAAAGAAAAGAGAATACGAAGAAAGTATTTTTAATTTTTTTGTTTAATATAATTATAAAAAAATTAATATTGTTCTTTATATATTTATACATAAAAAAATTTATATTTTGTACATGTTAAAAGCGCAACCACCACTTTCCATTCTAATCTCTTTGCACTTTACTTTAATGGCTTTTCAATCATTTATAAATCAAAATTCTCCCAGTCTCTCAATGTATTATTTAACAGAGGGTCTTCTTCTTTTCATTCATGCTATAACTGATCACTACACACGAAGTTTTTCTAACGCCACGTTTACTTTGCTTCGTTACGTTAGTTTCGTCAAGACTATCCGGACCTTTAACAGAATGTTTTAAATATTTATGCAGCAAGTATCCGTAATAAGTTTGTTGGCGTTGCAGAAACTCTGCTGTTCACTTCCTTATAGAAATTTGACGTTTGGTATGCGAACAGGAAAGTACAGTAACAGATCACAATATCAAGTTTTATTTACAATTAAAACCTTCTAAATTTAAGTGTCGTGATCATTGTTCTTTATAATTAATAAAATGGCAGAAAAGAATAAATAATTGAAACAATATATAATTGTTACATTAGTGCTGTGGAAGAAAAATAAAATGAATTACTTTTTTACAATGAAATGATAATTATTATTTATTTTAAATTCATAAACTGTGTATTTCATATATAAATGAATTTAGAATTATGGGAGTAAAGGAAATAATAGAAAAATATTCGTTTTTTTTTTCAAAACAAAAAATTAACTGTCTGCGACGCGAAGAACAAAGTGCAAATGAATTAGCGACGATTATATAGTACAGAGCGGATAGTGCAGAAAGTGCAGCCAGTTCAAGCGCCGCGAACACACCTACTATTATATAAATATATTGTTTGTCCGCGACGCAAGAACTAAAACAAAAAGAGTTTGCTTTCAGTTCATTTCATGTAGTGTCAGAGCAGAGCCATTTGCACTTTCCTGTCGCAAACAGAATTTCAGTTAAAGCTCGTTGGTTTTTTTTTATAATTAACCGCAATAAGTTTAAGTAAAGTCTAAAATTGCAGTGTTATTAACCCTACGTCTCCACGGGCAATTTTTGATGGCATAACATCTGTCAAATTTGAATGCAATGATTGGCAATATTTTAATGGTGGTCATTGCGATGATATGCTATTGTGATTTTGAAAATGCCGTCAAGCAATCTAGTTCGCTGTGCCCACGCTTGAAAACATTTTTTATTTATACGATGAAGAGGAAAAAAGAAGGAAACCGAAATTCTGGGTGAATCCTTTATTACAAAGAATGCAAATGCACAGTCTCCATTCATTTTAGCGCTTTTATTAATTTAATAGATGCGGTAAAACGAAAATGTCCGACGATGCTTCCACTGTGAGCGTCACGATAAAATGAAAAAACTGATAAACTGATAAAATGACAACTGATTGCAACACAGCACGTTGGCAATTTATGGCATAACATATTTCATAACATAAATTGCCAGCTTGAAGCAATTTGGAGTCTCCATTGGCAATTTGCTTGAAATTGCCAATGGCTAGCTATCAAAAATTGCCCGTGGAGACTTAGGGTAAAAAAATGGAACAAAATAATAATTGCCACATTGTTCAGCGGTTCTGTCGAAGAAGAAGAGGAATAATTTTTACAAATGAAATCATTAATAATTATTGTATACTCAGAAAGTGCGTATTTTAGATAATATCAAATTTAGAATTATGGAGATAGAGGAAAAAAATTGGAAAATTTTCACAAACTTTCTAAACAGAATATTATTATGAATCTGTGCTGCAGTAGAAAAGTTTCAATACAGCTAGTTTATGAACTGAAGGCGAACTTTCTAAGAAGCGTACAGAAAAGAAAACAAAGAGATTGCTGCGCGAATATAGTTCTGTGCAGATAATACAAAGAGTGGCGCAAAAACTTCTTATAACTAATATTCTAGTTATTATGGGAGAGATTCAAAGTTTAGTGTGGCAACTATGTTAGTGATTCCTATTTTCAACAATATGGGATTATCTCATATATAAAAAGTCTAACTCCACGTGCACGCTATTTTCTGGTACTCAATATGGTATGAATTGTATATATACACACTACAAACTAAATAAATATACATATATATGAAAATTTTACAGAGTAAATTAAAGAAGACTTTCATCAATCCCAAAAAGGCGGTAACATTTCACTTATTACATCGTAGTCAACACGATCCTTTAGTGACAGATAATGCTGCTCCCCAGCGGATCCTAGTGGAAGCGAAACCACAGGAAAAGGAGACTATTGACCCGTTGAAGCCCTCAAATCGCCTAGAGGAACGACGGAGGTATGGAATTTTTTTTGATGATGAATACGACTACATTCAACATCTAAAGCGGCCGGAACAAGAAATAGTATGGGACTATGTGGAGAGCCCAAACATAGGTCGCAAATTGTTAGAGGAGAATCGTGTCACTACAGTTCAAAAGCTACAACTTCCTAGTTCCGTCTTTGCTACAAAGTACGAAGAGACAGAAGGTATGCTTCACAAAGCAGTAGCGCAGCCTGGTCCTCATCCCAATTGGGATCCGGATGTGGTTGCTGCTCTTGATGGCGATTTTGACTATAGCAAAGAAGAAAATCAGATGGAGGATGACTTCGTATTTAAGGCTATGAGTGCGATAGGTAGAGGCAGTAATGTATGGATAAATGTAGAAGAAGTGCAGAATGACAATCAATTTAATCTTGATTTGCTTGAAACAGTTGATGAAAATGTTACTGAATCGAATGATCGAATTGCACCTCTGATGCATGAGCTTGAGTTTTTGAAAGAAGAAACCAAATCCCGGTTTACTGAATACTCTATGTCATCAAGCATTATTCGTCGTAACAATCGACTTACACTTTTGGATGACCGTTTTGAGACATTTTATGCGACTTACGGCGACCCTGAACTAGGAGATCTCCGTTTGGAGGACATTGAAGGCACTTGGCAGCAAAAGCATCCTTATGTGCTTGGATGTTTCAAAGAATTTAAAAAACCACATAAATTAGATGAATATAGCAAAGATTGGGATTGTGACAGATTGGAAAATTACAAAACCGT